>CM034544.1:6095641-6173550 GCA_020002185.1 Paraescarpia echinospica | reverse complement strand
CAGCGGTTCACCACGCTAGCTTCCCGTGTCGCGCTGTCTCGTCGCGCTGTTTCGGATCTTGACATCGAAAGACGGGGAGGGTGCTGTTGGTGTCCCAGCACGCCTCCCGTGGTGTCGCGCTGTCTCGAAGACGGGGAGGGTGCTGTTGGTGTCCCAGCACGCCTCCCGTGGTGTCGCGCTGTCTCGAAGACGGGGAGGGTGCTGTTGGTGTCCCAGCACGCCTCCGTGGTGTTGCGCTGTCTCGAAGACGGGGAGGGTGCTGTTGGTGTCCCAGCACGCCTCCCGTGGTGTCGCGCTGTCTCGAAGACGGGGAGGGTGCTGTTGGTGCCCCAGCACGCCTCCCGTGGTGTCGCGCTGTCTCGAAGACGGGGAGGGTGCTGTTGGTGTCCCAGCACGCCTCCCGTGGTGTCGCGCTGTCTCGAAGACGGGGAGGGTGCTGTTGGTGTCCCAGCACGCCTCCCGTGGTGTCGCGCTGTCTCGAAGACGGGGAGGATGCTGTTGGTGTCCCAGCACGCCTCTCGTGGTGTCGCGCTGTCTCGAAGACGGGATGGGGGTTCTGTTGACGATTATCTGCGAAAATCCGCAGTTGTCGTCTGCCCGCTGCACTGTGGCCTACATTGAGAGCGCGACAATGTCCTTGCTCAAGTAGGCGACGGTGTCGCGCTTACATTTATTCGGGCGTTAAATATTTTATCCGGGTGATGTTTATATGCATATGTAAGGCATAATATTTGGCAGCAGTAGATCACGTAGTGATAAATACTATTTAGTAGTTAAATATATTTCGTTTGTTGTCGTAATACGAGCGTTATAGTTAGAGTACATCATTATAATTTGCTGTTTCAGATTTGTAACCAAGCATAAGAATATGTCACGTGACGTGTGCGAGGAGAGGAAACTGTTTTACGACAGAAATTGGTTATGTCTGTGGGAAGCAAATATTGTATAATTTATGTATATATATAGACACATATGTAAATATATATATACATATAAACATGCATAACGTCCGGATAAATGAAAACGCGACAGTCGTAGCTGGTGATAAATGCATTCCCCTAGATACGCACACGCGCAGAAACGTCACCCGGATATTATTTAACGCCCGGATAAATGTAAGCGCGACAACGGTCGTGGCTGTAGCGTCGCAGCAATAATCAACCGTGATTTACTTCAACGACCGACCGCACACGCACATAGTTCTATTTATACTCGCACAAAGAGTTACTTTCGACCATGCTCTATACTCGCGGCCCACTGATCCAAATGTTAGTGTCATCAGGTAGGCCTAGTCCGTTTGTTTTTGTAACCAACTGATAATTAGAAGGAATAATCAACATTTATTTTTCTATATGGGCGGATGCAGTCTAACAAACGCAGTGCATTTAAAACTGTTTTGATATGTCATTTGGTTTATCCAATATGTCAAACAATTACAAACATTAATTTAAAATTATACTATGAAAGCAAATCGTTAGCTAAGGCGCCGGGACCAGGGGGCTTGGGGACTCAGGACTCAATATTTGAGGAGGGGGGGGGCTCGAGATAGGATTAGCCCCCAATATATGTTGGTGCTTTTGTTGGCGAGCTTGGAGGGTGCAAATCGAGGTTTACAGAATGTAGAGCTTCAGAAATGTTGAACGTCGCGGCGAACATTAGTCAACAGCACCGCCCCCTCCGGTTTGTCTTCCGATGTCATCAGTCGAGCCTAGACAGCAGAGAAGCTAACGTTGTCACGTGATCATCGTTGACACAGACATTCACGTTGCTGTCACTAACCAATGGCTGAGTTGCCAGATCCCCAAGTTCCATATCTGATCGCCAGGAGAGCCACCGTTGTTCGTACATTCGGAATGTTCAGATTTAGACACGATGAACTGGCCATTAGAAAATACGTCTATACTACACTGTATGAAAGTAGATACCTACCCATTATTCACAAGATATTGATTCCGTATATACGTGGTGAGTATTTCTAGATTTCATTCTTCATTTCCTTTGTCATTAGTACCTTGGGGGTGACATGATCGCCGAGAAATATGGGTTTAGATATAGGAGTTTTACCTAGATTGCTACTGCTTGGCCAGGCATTTATCGTGGACATGGGCAGGAGCCGTGTTTGTTTACATTTGTCAAACACCGGTTGTTTGCTTTAATCATATCTTTATTGCATTCTCCGGATTTTTACATCCGATGAACAATTCACCACTTGTCGACGTAGGTGATCTTGTCGGGTTGCAGTACCGGTGTAGTAAGTTGAAAACACTACCCCTCGAAAACACTGCGGTAGTGTTTTGAGGGTACGCTCAAAACACTACCGTAGTGTTTTCAGCGGGGTAGTGCTTTGAGCGTCCTACACAAGCCGTCCAACACACTTCGCAAATCTCGGTGTCACTTTATCCTTGCAACAACCCTGGTATCTGAAGTTGAACGTGCCGTTGCCGCAACACCACGTGCTGATGTCAGTCTTTTGCAGAACCTTGCTCTTGCAACAAATCGCGTCTCGCATGTGGACGGCGTCGATCCCACAACAGATTTTGTGGTCCCAAAAATTGGAGTGGACGACACCCTTGCAGCAGAGCTGATGCTTCCTGGAGTAGATGCGTCCTCCGCAAGCTGCAACAATTCGAAGCACGCATAATAATAGTGACTTCTTACGCGCCAATATCCTCGAAAATCAAGCTCAGTGGCGCATCAAAACCAAAGGATTAAGCAATTTCGTTAACGTATACAAAGCGTGAGTCGTCAACAGCTGGATGAAAGTGCTAGGAAGCTAAGGATTTTAATATCATATTAAAAAGATAGGTTTTTAGACGACGGCGAAATAAAACTATATTTTCTACTAATTTAACGCTGACAGGAATTGAATTCCACAGAGTTGGTGGAGCAACCGAGAAGGCTGGAGTTCCAGCATTCGTCTTCACTCAGGGAATGAAAAGAAGATTACAACTGGTCGACCGTACCTCTCTGGGATTTCTTGCTGGAGTGAGCATCGAATGTAGATATGCAGGTTGTTTGGATAAAAGGGCTTGATAGGCAATTGTATAAATCTTGACAATAATCCGATATCGCAAAGAGAGCCAATGCAGTGATTTTAGAAGCGGCACTGAGCGAGAAAAACGAAGAGAACGCGTGACCACTCTTGCCAAATAATTTTGGACACGTTGAAGTTTTGTTATATCCTTGCTTGCAATATTATAAAGGAGTGGATTGCAGTAGTCGAGTCTGCTGCTTACAAGAACTGTTACGATAATTTTAGCGACGGAAAGTGAGATATACCGGTGAATACGGCGAAGATTGCGGATATGACAAAAACAGCAGCGACACGTTTTGCATATGTGGGGTTTAAAATTGAAGTTTTCATCAAACGTTACTCCTAGATTTCGCGCTGAGGCAGCTGGTGTAATACTTTGACTGAAGATACGTGTTGGGATAAAGCCATCATGTTTACCACGCTGCTTTGGAGTATCAATGATGACAAATTTAGTTTTTAACTTTAATTTGCTGTCATTCTTCCAATGGAAGATATCTTGGAGACATTCGCTGAGCTGGTTTAGGGAGCGATTTGTGTCTGGTGTATCCAAAGAAATGTAGATCTGTGTGTCATCTGCGTAAAGGTGACGTGATCCAAGTTATGACTTTGGATAACTGAGCTTAGAGGCGTAGTGTAGAACGTGAAAAGCAAAGGCCCAAGAACAGAATCCTGGGGGACACTATGTACATGAATTGAGCAATACGGCTGAAAAGCAGATACCTATCTTTATGGCTTGGTGTCTGTCAGTTAGGTATGAAGAAAACCAGCTCAAAGTTCTGCTCGATATGCCCTATCACGTTGATAAACGTTTGATAAGGATTTTGTGGTCAATCATATCAAACGCGGCAGACAAATCAAGCAGGAAAAGTGCGGTTACTTTGCCTTTATCGATGTTTAGGTTAATGTCATTGTGTACTTTTAAAAGAGCAGTTTCTGTGCAGTGAAATTTTTTTTTTTTAGATTGCAACACATTAGATAAGTCATTTGTGCTGAAGTGAGACCTTAAACGATTTGCTACAACCTTTTCAAGTATTCTAGAAATAAAACTGACGTTGGAAATGGGTCTGTGACTGTTTAGGTCTACTTTAGGCAGAGGTATCTTCTTAAGAATTGGATTTACATGGACCTGTTGAAGATCATCAGGAAAAAAGGCCACAGCACAGTGATGCATTTATGATATTTGTTATTAGCAGTGTGGTCGGGAATGAGCCATTCGAACCACACACATACACGGACGTGCGCGCGCGCTGTCATTTATGTACACACACATTGCATTGTAAACAGACATGTACACATACGTGTACATATATATACTTCTGCACACACACATACATGCGCGCGCACACGTGTACACACATACATACACATGTACATATACGTGACGCGCGCGCGCGCGCACACACAGACACACACTTGTAACTTTTTGGCATTACATGTATTCGTAGTATTAATGACACTTTTTTAAAGGTCATGTGCGCGCGTGGACGCGCATGTGCGTGTGTGTGCGCGCGTGTGTGTGTGACACTGTGTGTGTGTGTGTGGACACATGCGTGTGCGTGCATGTTTGCGCGTATTTATAAGCGTCTGTCACTTACTGGTCAGTCCATCATTCTGTGTTTTGATGCTTGTACCGAAAGTAAGCAGACTGGGGATTTCTGGCGAACCTAACTGGTGTGTGTGCGTGCGTGCGTACGTGTTTGTGTGTGTGCGTGTGTGTGCGTGCTTGTCTGTGTGTGTGCGGGCTTGTGTGTGTGCGTGCTTGTGCGTGTCTGCGTGTGCTGTACGTGTGTGTGTGTCCGCGCGTGTGTGTTTGTGTTAGGGGTGAGGGGTGTGAGGTGGGGGTGGGGGTAGTGTCTACAAAATCTGACTATATCTATACGCCGGAAGATCCTACGACTATAATTAAAAGGAAAGCGCGTAGATATATTTTTTTAAACAAAACGAAACAAAACAGTATCGACATTATATTCTCACATCGACGTATTCAGATACAATACATGCACCGTCTGCAGTTTATAACTTAAACAAACATATATCTTCAACGTAGATGTTCGTTAAGGAGAATTAATTAATTTACTGGTCCACCTTTCTCGTGTGACACACGTGCGTGTGTATGATCAGCTTCGGTCGTCAACAAACAATGTGGTTCCCTGGCGAGGTCATCAATGATGAAAATCTCCACAACAACATGTACTCTAACACCCGGCATACACGTCACGATTCGTCTGCGACAAGTTTTCAAGAGCTGCATGTGAAAACATCCTACTATGATCGAGCTAGCGTAGGTATGCGGGTATGTTAACGTTTTCCTCATAGACGCCGTACGCCTCGGGCGCCAAACTTTCAGAGAGTAATCTACGACCCCACGAGTGTAACGTAGCACCTCTATATTTTGTCAAAATCATCGCATATTATGCGAGCGCGTTATGGTGTTTGTGTAGTGATGCTGTGTGTTTTCTAACATTTGGTAAATATTGCTATCACGTCTGTCACGTATGGACTACCAAGTTATCCCGTCAGATGACCTGTATTTTTGCTAATAATAGTGATAATATAAGTGTAGGTAATGATATATTTAATGTGTTTAATGTATTTGTGACTTCTAGAACGATGATGGTTGAAAACCACAGCTACAACCGTCAACAGTAATTAGGCAAACCAGAGTATGAAGCTGCAAAGCAGTGATCGTCTTATCTGTAAATTAATCTAGTTAAACAAACGTTAAGTGCTAACGTGCGTTAGGCAGTTGAACTTATAGGCTTCACCTATGACGTAGCACTTTGCATTTGTGTACGTCACTGACCTACATAATATTTAATTCTTACTCGACTTATTCTCGGCTAAGAGGATTACTAGATCCGCCAATTGTTCGTTACATTAAGGCTTCCGATGTGTCGACGAAGTACCATATTAAGGATATGTAAAGTGTAGCCACGGGGCAGGCTGCTTAATAATATTCAGACTCTAATTTAATCTATGTTATTTACGCAAACTCTTCTCTGTCTTTGTCTTCATCCAACCTTGATAGCATGCGATGTTTTATTCGGCGAATTGATCTTGCTCGTACATTTCTATGTATGTTGTCACATGACAGTTAATTAATATTGATGGAAATAAATGGATACCACCTTTGTTAGGCATTTACTATTTGCTGGCAATGTTGCTGCGGGTACTTAAAAACGAATCTTGTTTACCAGAGCTGAGACACATTAGCAATGTGATCCGCTGTTGAGGACGTGAAAAGTTGGTACGAAATCTAGTCTTATAATAAGATTCTGTTCATATTGATTAAATATGGCAACTGGACATTGGGTGGTGCTCACATAGAAGAATAGTAATGAAATCCGGATGACCACAAATGAACCCTTGTGGTAATTTACATCCGCTGGTTTGCCGCGCATGCTCAAAGGGAACTGGCCGTACACACGGGTTGTTATGGGGTAAGACCACATTTAAATTTTACATAGGCGGGCATTATAACGTTTCCTTCATTTCCTGCTAAATTTGAGAAAAAAAAATTCTTGAAAATTTCACAGCATATTTAACCTCCATTGACACAAGTGCTATGGAAAACTCGTAAAATTCTCATACCTCAGTTTTCAGAAAAATCGAAAGAGTGCCCTTGAAAATACCGTTTTGGTGGCATGTGTGAATTTTGTTCGAGCACTTTGGCATGGCACATGTCAGTCCAGTGAATACTAAATGTACTACTACATTAGATCTTTCACGAGGTAGCAATAAACATACGCTAGTCGCTCGCGTATTCGCACAGTGGCTATTTTGCAGAACGCACCAATATTTCAAAATCCGTCACCAGATTGGGGCGAAATTGAGGGGTGTCAGGTTTGGGTGGATTTTTCTGAAAACTGAGGTATGAGAATTTTACGAGTTTTCCATAGCACTTATGTCAATGGAGGTTAAATATGCTGTGAAATTTTCAAGAAAATTGTTTGTCAAATTTATCAGGAAATGAAGGAAACGTTATAATGGCCGCCTATGTAAAATTTAAATGTGGTCTTACCCCTGTTGACAGCCATGAGAGCTGCCACCTAGTGAATATGCATGTGATTAAAAGGCACGAACAAAATTTAATGTCGGTTTATTTTATGTGTGACATGTTTCAATATAAGTTTAATGTTGAATAGTTGTTATAGTATAGTATTATCTGATAAAAGTGTATCCTTATTTAATTTGTTATTTCATAGTTGGCCTGAGAGCCAATCATCACCACTACCCGAATCTGGGGTAAAGCCCCCTACCAGTAACATTGGCAGGGCTTTAATATTCCAGGCCGTAGTGAGGGGCCCGTGCTGCCACCTCACGGCGCCTGGGTAATCGAGGCTATGCAAGACGAGATACAGCTATACATATTTGCGAGTCGATCTTCGAGTGATTTATGTGCTGTTCGTCTTTTATTAAACATCACCGAAGCCAAGCTCGAATGGATCACCATGCGTGGACTACTGTTGCAGGCTGCCGGTAAGACACATGAGGCATTTTATGCCCAATTCATCTACCCTGCACTCGACTCGTTCCCGATCCTGGGGAAGATTGCCACAATTGCCGTGACTATCCCTATCACGTCGGTGAATTGTGAGAGGGCCATCAGCACATACAACGCCATCAAGACAGATGGCAGGGCGTCACTGAAGGTTTCGTCTGTGGAGACATTGACAGTGCTCAACCTCGAAGCTCCTTCCGTGCGAGAATTTCCATACGAAGAAGCCTTCAAGACATGGACCACCAAGAAGCAGCGTGTCGGCTTCACTAGGCTAGTGAAACGAGCGGACACTGCTGGAGTGTAGTGGAGGACACTGTGGTGATGGTTTTTTGACCACACCGTGTGGTCAATTATCTTGTTTTATGTTCTTTATATCTTGTTTTATATTGATAATTAAACACTGTTCTATATATATGTGTGTGTGTGTGCAAAATATAAATACATATTATGTCGATGTATAATTTCATAGGATTTGATTGTTGACAATTTCTCGCCCTAGTTTCTGCTTAAAAAATGGCTAAACAAAATCTCATTTGGCTAAAGAAAATTGGAACCTTTAGCCAATTTGGCTAAACAGATTCTAGTGCCAGTGCTAGCCTAGTATTTGTATTCAATTTGACAAACGACTGTCGTAATAGTACTGCCCCCCATTAAATGTGATCGTGAATGTTTGTTTTTGTGGCGAGCAGGGTTGGAAAAAATCATGATTTTTTTCAAAAAAATCGAATAAATCGGATTTTTTCGATTAAATCGGATTTTTTGGATTTTTTCAACATTCTCGACAAATCTTATAAGAAATAATATGTAGTTCTGAAAATAAATAAATATGTGGTATATCATAATATACCCAATGGGCTGAACATTTTATTCCTAGCCTTTCTAAAGAATTAAAACAAAGTTGTTATGTACAAATTTAAACTTTATTTAAAAATATGTACAGTTAAATCAACTGGCCGTAGCCAGCAACGACACAGACAATACATTTGTGGTGCAGGTGATTATTCATTATTGTTAGCCTGATTATTGTCATCTTCATTTTCATATCAGTTGTCAGAGTCCGAAGCAATGTTCACATTTAGAACTCTGAATATAAACACAAGTTTGGCCGCTTTTGCTACTCCAAGCCTGTTACGCAGTGTACTAGTCCAAATGTTGAAAAGGCTCGTTCCACATCGGAGCTTGATGCAACTGAGCACAGTAAGCATTTAATTAACTGAATGAAGTCTTCATTAAAGCGTCCTTCCATTGCCATCCACCATTCCACTGAACTCACTTCAACCAAGTAACTGTCCTCAAACATGTAAGCTTTGAACACTGATCAGAGTAGTTCAAATAATCAGATTTTGACTAAGCTGGTTTTAATTCCAAATTGAGGATACACCTTATCTATACTTTGGAACCCATCTCACATTGATCTTACTCATCTTAGGTACCCTGGTCCTTGGCAGGTGACAATACAGATAAAGGTATGCCTCTCTGCCCTCTTCCCAATCAGTCAAAGTCATGCCATGGTGATCACATGTATCACTTGCCTCTGCCACTTGCCTAACACAACATACCAAAGTCCAAGCAATACACCAAGCAATTATTTAATTGAGCACAGTTGTAAAAACATGTGGGCCTAGTAATTAAAAAATGTCAGCTGTCTTACAGATTTCAGGATTATTATTATAAATTGGCACAAATAAATTGAGTACTCAGGTAAGTATAAATTTAAGATAATCTGAAAAAAAAATCGAAAAAATCAATATCTTGATTTTTTCATGTTGATTTAATCGATGATTTAATCAATTTGATTAAATCAACGCCAACCCTGGTGGCGAGCGTCAATTAATTGCGGGTGGAAATGTGTACTTTTTTTCGACTGTGAAAGGTGTGTGTAATTGGAGGGCAGACATGTGGTTTTCTCTCCCCCTCCCCGTCTTCGGATGTTAGATGTCATCATTTCAGCCGAGACAACGGAGATAAGCTGGAGAAGGTAAATTGACAGCAGCGGCGCGACGTAAAAAAATAAATTTTCAACAGCACTGTCCCCCATGATCGGATGTCATGAGTTCACAGCTGGGACAGCAGAGAAGTTGAAGTGACAGCGGCGCAGCGGCGAAATATTTCCAACAAAAAAATGTCTTGTACGTGTTAACGCGAACGTCTTGGTCTTTGCAAGCGTATATACCCATCTAGCTGTCATTAGTCTTAGGTTGTACCGTGCACTGCATCGTTTGTTGCACGATTGCCTTTTGGAGTGGGGCGCGAGCGTCTCCAGGTTCACAAAGTTACAGACCAGAGGAATCAATTACTAGGCCAAGGTACAGCTGATCCGCTAACTTCCGTACATTGCGAAGGATATATACCAGGGGAAATCATCAAATGTGCTAATGCAGTCACCTACCACCGACGGCTTACGAGGATGATACTTATTTTGAATCTTGTTCGTTTTGTTTTCCGCATGGCTGCTAAAACACGCGACATATACTCGCGTGCAGACCGTGTGGCATAGGCCTAGTGATTGTGGTACTCGTCTATCAGGAAATTGTCATATTGGTCACGTGTTGAACGAATCCCATAAGGGAACGTCTATTTTTGTATTCATTTATTTAAGATTCGTGTATTTCTTTTTCTTTTTTTTACATAAAAGCGTCGTTATATTTGTAATTTAATTCCGTTATCCATAAATTGCAATTAGCTGGAGACCAGAGTAGAGGGAGTGAGAATTGTCACTATGTCATTACTAAGGACGTATTTTGATTGTAGAAGAAGTTACAAAATAAATTAAAATGACGTAGTCTGTTCCTAGTTTTTCGTGTATTAATTAATATGACTGAAATCGTTCATAAGTCTACACTAACTATGTTGAAGGTATACTGCCCGCCAAATTGTGTTCAGTCAGCCCGTAACAACGGTTGCAGTTTGAAGGGACGATCACGGTTGCATGTTCAAATAGTAAACAAAACATCCGATTCGGGCTGAGTTAACTGCTATACCCTTTGATGTCCAACGATGTATTATAACCCCGGCAACTGCCAGACAAGACAAGCGCAGTACGTAGCGGCTGTACTGAACTCCGTCCTAGTTTTCTGTTCGCACTGTTTATAATATTTAGTTGGCCTACGTGTCGTCTGTGCGCAGAGCTGACTCACGAGACGATCAAGACACGCGCGTGCAGCATCCGTCATAATAAAAACGGCGTTTTAATAAGATTGTAGCGGACGGAAGTAGGTTAGACGAGTAGTCGACGGTGATTTACTGTAGCTGTCTGCGATAGGTTGCGCTATAGCTATTTCAGTAGGACGCAACGTTGGCCTAACTCGCGTGAAATATCGAGGTGGCACCTGGTCTTGCCGTCTTAACGCACTAGATCTATCCCATGTCAAGTTACGCCACGACACCAGTTGTGGCTACAGAGCATGAGCTGTACAATTATCAGTTGCACCGTGTCCTACTTTTTGTCTCCTCGATCTGAGTCGACTGAATGACGCACGAGCAAATGATTTTTGCCGAAGTCTAACTACAAAACTTTGTTCCACTTTCCGCATCAACCAGTTTGTGAGAAATGCAAAATAGGTCTATACTTCGTCTTCGTAATAGGCCCTATAAGTAGGGGAAGGCGGGGCACAACCGCATACTGGGGCACGATCGCATACTTCCCCCACAACCGTTGTGATGGGTCAGCACTCACTAATTAGCACGGACGGATCCAGAGAGGGTAATTTTTTTTTGGGGGGGGCAAAACATCCAACTGAACCCCCTTGAGGCTCACAAAAATACTGGAGGCCGTATCAGATTCATATTGGGTGGGCTAAGCCGGAGCTTCAGCACGATTCCGCCGTCAAATATTGACATCGGAAGGCGTGGGGGATGCTGTTGAATGTTTTTCGCCGGAGATTCAGCACCACTCCGCCGTCACGCTATCTCGGCAGTGGCGCGGGAATGAAATTCATATTGGGGGGGGGGTGCTACCGGAGCTTCAGCACCACAGAACAATTTAGCGACATTAGCAGACCCGAAGCACGTTAGCTACACAAAAACTACAATTTCTTGGAAATGCACGTGGCCGCTTCGACAGATCACCGTGTTACACCACGTGAAATCGACGTTTTTTCAAGGCATAGGTGCCGGAACCGAACCCAACCCACAATGTTTTGGTGGGGGATCGGAGATAGGATTAGCGTTCCAATATTTAGGGAAGGATTGTGCATTTTCGGGTGGAATTTTGTTGTCGAAGGGGGGCTGGATTAGTCCTGCCTAAATATTTAGAAGCGTGAAGGTGGGTTTTGTGCTAGCCTCGGGTGTGTGTGTGTGTGTGTGTGTGTGTGTGTGTGTGTGTGTGTGTGTGTGTGTGTGTGTGTGTGTGTGTGTGTGTGTGTGTGTGTGTGTGTGTGTGTGTGTGCAAATTGAGGCCGGAGTACAAATCGAGGTTTCTGGTGAGCTTCAAAAATGGGGTATGCGGCAAAACGATTAATTTAGCGCCCAGTTAACATAAATAGAAGTAGTTCTATATGTACATAGACGGATTAGTTTGTTATGCGGATGCTGCAAAACGATTCGTTCCATGTAGAGATTCGAATCGTATCCGCACAGTAATCAGATAGGAAATTCCCAGAAGTGACGTCACTACAGGAGTATTTTCAATTCCGTAAGCCGTTTCCATTTGTATGGAATCACAGCTTTACACGAAGGACACACTACGTGCTATAGAGAATCCGCATCACTCACATGCGTCAAAACTGGGGGAGCTTAAATGGCTGAGCCTCCAAATATTTTAATGGGGAACTGGACATATGTTTAACCCCCATTATTTCAGGAACGGGGGTGCTGTTGGAGATTTTTGTGAGCCTCGAGGAGGGTGCAAATGGGGGTTTTGGCGAGTTTCAGGGGGTGTGCAATTGAAGAGTTTTGGTGAGCTTCAACCCTCCAATATTCACTACATATCGACATTGGTGTTACCTGCGTGCGTGCGTGCGTGCGTGCGTCCGTACGTGTGTGTGTAAATATATATAACAACACAAGTTTTATGTTTAATGTTTACGTGATCGTCATTAACATAGACAAACACGGTAGATATGATCAACCAATTACTTTAATCGTCTATTAAATGCACCCTCAATATGTCTACACCGTATATACAAATTAACTCTCCCCAGTTTCCGGTTTTGATTGGTAGTTTCCAGAGACGGCGAATGCACGACTTGCGTTGGACGGTCGAGCAGTGCGGCCCCCGTCCCCGGAGTCGGCGGCCCGACTCGGCACCGTCGAGACTTCCGGACAATCTTGCCGTGGCAACATTTCGAGGAGCTCGTTTTATAGAGGGGGTGCAGGTGGTATTTTCGTGATCAGTGATTTTATTTCCTCTTGAAACGTGAAAGCTCTTTTTTATCCCTGTAATTCGTGATCAGGTGCAACAGCGTGAAGCGTGATTTAAAATATATTTTCCTTGTGAACCGTGATGGTGACGTGAACAGGTGACTAAAAATGTCGATCTCTTCGTGAAACAAGAAATGGTATTTTTCAGTGTGAAATGTGAAAACCCAAATATTTTCACTGTGAATTGTGATCCAGGACCCTCCCTGCACCCCTCTTTATACGACCTGGTTCCAATAAATCGTTGAAACAAAATAAACAAATTTTTGAAATAAAATAAATAAATCTCAGTACATAGGCAGATGTGTTTCTTAATGCGGATGTGGGCAATTGTAATCGCCGCACGTAGCAATTCGAATCGTATCCGCACATGAATCGGATAGAAATTCCCAACGTGACGTCACAACTACTCCCCATTCCGAATGCCGTTTCCATACCTATGGAATCTAAGAGGCCGGGGCGTAGCCAGGATTGATTTGTTAAGGGGTTTCCAGACGGGTATCACCGGAAAACTAGGGGGTCCACTTGCACCCGGATTTTGTTCTTCAAAGTTAGACGTTATTTCGTGCATCCTGAAACAATGTGTAAGTATTATCGTAAAGTTTTTTCAAGATATAGAAAGGAGTTTTTTATGCGTTTAAGTAAACTTAATGAACTTTCACTTGAACAATTTGCAATAGGCAATGTGGACAAAATGGCCAGAAATACCCTAACATTTGGGAACTATTGTTTGCATGGGACAAAGAGAGTGACGGACAGTTTGGGAGGCACTCCTTGTGACACCGCTGCATCTGCAGATCCCACTTAATAGTGCAGCTGTGCGACACATTGTACACACTATCACGTGGAGACCCCCCTTATAAAAGTCAACGAGCTAGGTAAGATTAAACACTACGTTGTCTGCTGGCAGGGCGACTAAAACAGAGGGTACCAAACTTAGTCCCATCATGGCCATTCGATGGTGAGAGCTGAACTTTGTAGGCAGTTCTGAGAGGAGATGCATTTTGCAATGTACTCACAACACGTCAGTCTCAGAAACTGCCCCCACCACGTCCATTGCTTCGGCCTGTAGGCTACATGTGAGAGCTCTCATGTACAAGTTGGTGATGACTAGTGCACATCATCAGTAGAAGTCCTCTAGCATCCATCAGCGAGTGTGTGGACTTGCTGTGCATATGATATCGAAGCATGCAACAAGCTGGGATGACATATAAGTGCCTGGAATGTCTCTAGGACATCAAGGCGCTGAAACCAGCGAGTGCGACACAGGTCGTGAAGCTTGTTCTTGGTACGCTGGGGGGTGTGTATTACGAATTGTCTGACTGCTGACGTTTGGGGTACCCGCCAAAGTATTTAGCAGCACGGTCGACAACTCCCATCTTGTTGTAAATCACCGTATCCTGTAAGCTTGACACTACGACCAAGTTGAGGCAATGTGTAGGTATAGGGCCTGATTGAACTGACATGCGATAGGCTGCCGATCCCTTTCTTGTTCCTGCCATGTTGGACGCACCGTCAAGGCACTGGCCACGCATCAGATTTGGATCAACGCAGTACCTGTTGAGTGATGCTAGAGTCTTGGCTGCGAGAGCTTGTCCTGTAAATCCAGTGCCACACTCAATGAAATCCACCAGGTCTTCCTGTAGCAATTAACATCGTATCGGGATCTATGTATCAAAGATCAAGACTTATTTTAGTTGTTACTTCTTCTTCCGGTTAATATGGTAGCCCCGATTTTCGGTAATGTCCCATAGGATTGTTATTTTTTGAGTGCGCACGCGTGGCGCGATGCCAGCTTTTCGAAATATAAGAAACAAAACATATAAAATGGTAAATAAAATGTGGTTAAAACCACTTCACTCTCGTTATATTATGTGGCGTGGACGGTGGAATTAGTTTACTGCCCGGCCTCCCAGTTGCTGCTTGAACGCTACCAGTGATGTGGTATCTGGTGCGGCTGGTGGGATGGGATACGTGTTCCAATGACGTGCAGCTGCGGGGAAAATTAGTGGAATTGTGTGTCGGTCTTGGAGTATGAAATCGTGAGTTTGTAATGATGTCCTCTGATTGTATGCAAGCGTGGTTGATGTATTTCAGTGGGAAATGTGATGTCGACAAGGCCATTTATAACTTTGTACATCATAATATGATAGAACCCTATTGACTTTTCTTCTAGTTTCAAGCTTATGGATCTTACAGCCGTGATGAATTTTGGGGGGTTCCCGAGCAACCAAAAAACCCCAGGTACGCCCCTGGAATCATAGCTTATGCAGACATCAACGCGCCGTCACTCGTCAGACAAGACAAGCGCAGTAGCGGCTTTACTGAACTCCGTCCTAGTTTTCTGTTCGCGCTGTTTATGTTAGTTGGCCTACGTGTCGTCAGCGCGCATAGCTGACTTGTGTGCCTCGACGATCCAGAGGCGCGCGTGCAGCATCCGTCGTAATAAAACATCGATTGTGTTTACGACTGCTACGGACTTGAAATAGGCCAGGCGACGTAATCGTCAGTGATCTATTAAATTGTCTGCGATAGCTTGCCCTAGCTATTTCTGTAGGACGCAACGTTGGCCTAGGTCGAGTGAAATGTCGAGGTGACACCTGGTCCTGCCCACTAGGTCGATTCGGTGTCAAGTTACATCACGACACCTCTCGTGCTTGTGCACGTAATGTAGGCGGATCCAGGAGGGCTAGGGGCATATGCCCCCTAGACCTTTGGGATTTGGCCGCGCTATGCCTGCACTAGAGTGGCGCGCCCCCTAAACCTTTTGAATGTAGGCCTACTCCCACTATGTGCTCCTCCTATAGTCGTTCTGAAACTATGAACATCGCCAAGAAAAAAATCCAACAGCCCCCCCCCCCCCCTACGTCTTCCGATGTCAGGATACGACAGCGGAGTCGTGCTGAAGCTCTGGATCAGCCCGCCCAATATGAATTTGGTTCGGCCGCCTGTGTTTTTGCAAGCCTCAGGGGGTGCAGTATGATATACCTGCCACCTCTCCCAGCATTTCCGGGAGTCTCCTTGATTTTGGGAGTATTTCCCGGTCTCCCGGAATACATATATAATTCTCCCGGACTTTCGCTTAAATCTCCAACAGCATCCCCCTCTTCCGATGTCACGAGTCGAGCTAAAACAGCGCAGAAGCTGAAGTTACGGCGGCGCGGCGGCAACATTTTTCAACAGCAACCCTCCCCTCTTCTGAATCCCTGATGAATCTCCCGGAATAAAAAAAATGGGCCAAGAGGCCCTGATGTCCTTTGGACTATATTGTGAGTTTGTAATTATTAATTAAATGTTTTTTTGGTGAATCTTAGTTACAGATCATTAAGGGTCATGATGGAAGTAAAATATTGATATGTTTAGTGGAGACTATATGCATGCCAGTGAAGATACACCTGGAAATAAAATATTCGAGTAGACCGTTTCATGAAGATTGTATATATATTAATTAATGTGTTATTAAAAATACTGTAGAATTTTATCCCGATACTCACAATGTACATATACATAGTGTGCATTTTGACGTAAAACAGTAGCAAATAATGACATAATACTGACTGAATTGGAGTGAAGTAATAACTGTAACATGTGTAGTAAAACATCTTAATAATATTCCTTATAATTTTGGCTAAATATACTTTAACCTTTTCGAGTATACCTAAGTTATTTTATAAGTTATTTTATACCTAAGTTATTTTATTTTAATCCTAGATCATATCGTTACATTGCATTGATAATTATGTCTATTGCTGTTTTTAAGTTTCTCAGGTTCTGCCAGAGCAGTAGGGATTCCCATTATACATTATAGTTACAGCCCACATGAAGGCATTCAGTTTGACACTGGGACAATGGCTAGACCAATACACAGATTTACAGCTGGCCACTCCATTCAGAGCTACCCCAGTGATCAGGGCAAAGTCCACTATCCAGTTACATCAGTGGGGTGGCTCCCATGATAGCTGCACATAATTGTCTTAATGGGAGCCTCCCTGACCTTACAATGAATATTATATTGTAGTTTATGTGCTTATGATGGTAACACAAAATACTGTCTGTCTGTCTGTCTGTCTGTCTGTTATAAATAGAGATCAGCGGTGCTGCAGGAGGGAGCAGCAGAGAAACTGCAGGACAATTTTGCATTTTGGGGGCCCTGAGGTGCCCTTAAAATCAATACAATCAAATCAATCAAATACAGATTTCTTGTGTATAGTGGCAGTACCCTAAGATACATCTATGCAAAATTAGAAAAAAGTTACTGAACAGTTTTTGAAAATATATAGCTTTGGAGACTGGTAGGTGGTAATCTACCCTCTCAGCACTAGTATTCATTGCCAACAACTGGATTCATCCTCCATCCTATAAAGTTACCAGAGCCACCACTGATTCATAGTCAAGTTGATTAGCTCAACTCACCAACTAAGACAATACACAACACTGTGAGTGACAGTGTCCAGAGTGAGGCCAAAGCAGTGTCCTCCAATTGCTGACTAGATCAATTAAACCTGCCCCTCAGTCCTAAGTGGGTGACATTGTGTACAAGTGTTCATTAATCCTTAGTGATTGTTCAGAAATGCTACATAGTTATGAATGTTAAAAATAGTTTAACCTGGGTTTAACCCAGTTTAGCCCAAAATGGAGGTTTAGTGCAACCCGGGTTTAACCCGGGGACGGGTTAAACTTGCCAACGTTGTTCACTATCCAGTTATCAATAGACATCAGTGGCGGAAGCAAATCTAATACACAAGCTTACAGCTGCCCAATGCAGTAGGGAAATACTAGGAAAATTTAGCATTTTGGGCGGCCCTAAACAGCCCCACAAAACTAATTATAGTTATTGTTAAGATGTTTAACCTAGTTCTGTTATATGGCATTGTGCCAACAGATTGGTGTGTTGGGATCATTAAGCCTATATACAAAAAGAAGGGGTCAATAGATGACCCAAACAACTATCGTGGCATTACACTATTAAGCTGCATAGGCAAATGGTTTACAGCTTTGAGAAAACTTGTCTCCTTTGTTATTTGCTATTTACCTGAATAATTTTGAACACTGTTAGTCATAATTATAAGGGACTTGACATGGCAGCTGGTGAAATTTACAACAACCTTAGTGATGATGATGTAGAAATTTTCTTGAAAAAGTATGTTCTACTATATGCTGATGACACTAGAATGATTCAATCAAATACAGATTTCGTGTGTATAGCGGAACTATGTCAACTCTTCTAATGGTTGATATTTGGTTGTTTCAGGTGTCAACTATATTGTGAATCTGTAATTATTAGTCTATATTGATACAATTGATTTACATAGTACCATGTCTACACAAGGCATGGCAAGCGTAAACAGAACAGTAGAATGCATTTGATATCAATAAAGCATAGGATATTTCACTCTATAGTTGTCCAGAATATTAATTTTGTAGGTTTGTCACCTACAGGTGACAATACATCTTTAACCAATAGACACCACAGTCACACCATTTTATAATAATTAAATGAACATCAAAATAAACACAACTTGCAATTATAGAAAATCTGTAGTTTTGAAGATACAGTTTAAAAGCTGCAGGCAACTGTTCAGTGTAACAGGGGTCAAATGTGTCTGCTCTGCCTGTGACCAATTAAAGATTAGTCAAGGTTTCAATGGAACAATGCAGAGTGGAGTGAGGCTGGACACTTTTTCTGGCACAATACACACAATCTACTGTTGGGGGTGGTCTCAAGGACCCTTCTCAAAACCACATCACTAGATACTGTAACACTTTTGGGGCCCTGAGGTGCCCTTAGAATGATTCAATCAAATACAGATTTCTTGGGTATAGTGGCAGCATCCTAAGATACATCTATGCAAAATTAGAGAAAAGTTACTGAACAATATTTGAAAAAATAGGCAAAATGTGATAAATTACCAGTTTTGGGGGGCCCTACAGGGCCCTTAGAATGATTAAATCAAATACAGATTCCTCGTGCATAGTGGCAGTACTCTAAGATACGTCTATGAAAATTAGAAAAAAAGTTACTGAACAATGTCCGAGATACGGCAGCTAACAGTGGACGGCGGACGTCGGACGCAGAGTGAAGGTATTAGTCCCTTGGACCTTCGGCCCAAAGGACTAAAAACAGTTGGCATGTATACAATATGAGGTTTTGGGTCCCCCCCTAGACTACCCTCTCCAGATTCGCCCATGCGTATAATTGACATATCAGCTACGTCACGGTTTGCTTACGTCAGTCAAAATTGTGCTGTTTCACAGTTATAAAATGATGCGGTGAGAATTGTATTAATATGGTGGCCTGACATTTCATATAGATCAAACATTCCTGCATGCAGTTGCATGTCACCATAACAACTTTGATTTGAGTTTTTGTTATAAATAAAAACTTTTATTTTCAGAATTTCAACGAAATATACGACTGAGTGCATAAACGGCATCCGTTTTTATTATAGCTTGACGGACATTTTGCTAGGCAACAGGTCACGTGATGGATAGGTCAATACTCAGTTGTGGACTTTGGCCCACTTTCCGTATCAACCAGATCACGAATTGACAACTTTTTGTGAAATACAAAGTACCAGGTAGGCCTACTTTGTCGTATACTGGCCTTGCAAGGTTTGATCATAGTCGAATATGTCCATTAGTAAAAAAATCGGAACAAACTTGCACAAACTATCAATACTCCAAACCACCAGCAGTTATTTCACCAATAGCAAACAAACCGTTAGTAAAGTTGTTTTAAGTGAAATGTTTACAATTCGATTACAAAGGAAACCACGCAACCTCACGGGGCCGTTCGCTAACTTTCCTGTGATTAATAGTATAAATAATTTCAAAATTTTTGGGCAAAAAAATGAACTATGAAATACCCCGAGGTAGGTCTATGTATTACCATCACCATCGATTTGCACGATGTGTGATGCGCTAGTGCTGCCACCTTGTGTACTAGTTGATACTAAAAATGTATCAAAAACCAGTTTACGTCAAGGAATGGGTTGACGCTAGTAAACAGTATTACAGCATTCCATGAATGATTCAACATGAGATGTAATGCTAGGCATTTGTTATAAATCTCCTTTTTATAAGAAATCTCCATGTCTATAAAAATAAAGTAATATTTAATTGACTTTTTAGTTTTGCTGTACAAAAATGTGCCTATACTATAGTAGGACCTTTCTTGAGTGATCACCCTTTCAGCCAATTAAGTCACTCAAGACAGATGGTCGTCCAAAACTGGTTAAGTAACATTGAAGACAGTCAAGGTGAACAAAGAAAGTTGTTATCTAAGACAGATGGTCGTCCAAAACAGGTTGCCAAGACAGGTTCTGTATTTTAAAAATAGTTTGACCAATTTCTTCATTTAATTTTATGGGAATTTACCGAAAGCTGACCTAAGTCTGTCTGCTTCCTCTGTGTCATGGTATTCTCAGAGTCTCTGAGAATAACATGTTTTGAACTGTAGCAAATATTATTGTCATTTGTAGTGGGCTGAGCTTATCAAATCATCAATATCACTGTCTGGCAGCTAAATTCAACATAACACATAAGATAGTGGACACTATAGCAAACATGACACCTTATCATTGGCAATAAAACAAATGTGAACTATTTAATGTCGCGTCATTTGGCTGCTGTGATAAGGTAAAGATCTGGGTTTGTTACGTGTGGTAACCCTAGAGTGTTTATTACTGTCAGTGTCTACTGATGTTTGAAAACAAACACAAGAGTTCATACTATCTACCGACACACAAAACATCAGGGGACCATTTCAAGAAGACAATGACCTTATAAGGATAATCCATCATTAAGACAATGACCTCATAAGGATAATTCATCATTAAGACAATGACCTCATAAGGATAATCCATCATAAGCAGTTAAATTTAAGCTTTTTTAAAATCGGTTAGAGCTTCAGAATCTCGACTGAGAGAAGCCGGGTTCAAATCCTGTGCGGCTGTGTCGAACCTTGGGCACGTTCGTTTACACTGCTTCAGTTCACTCAGCTGTAAGAATGAGTACCTGGCTATAGACAGTGGTGGATATTAGTGTACAAATAGTCTTCGTGCATTAATTGCAGCATGGCTGAATGCTTCCCAGAGAAGTCGAGATGGTGTTCGATTGAACAGGTCTGCCAGGGAGTAAAGTGTAAAGCACTTTGAGTTGTGCCGAGGACTGGATACTAAAAAGTTTGTGGAATGGTCAGCAGAAAATTATTCTAAATAACACAACGACCTGGTCATGGAATAGAATACAACAAATCACTTGCTTCATGTTTATTTTCCACTTTTGATAAGAACACTGAACAAATTCGTTTATATGGCTGACAATGTTGCTTAATGGTAACCGTTCGTGTAACAACAAGCAAAGTAATGTCTAAAAAGAAAGCAAAATGCACTTGTTACTAGAAACCGTTCCGCCTTAGCGTACATAATCCTTAGGCGACACAGAAACAATGCAATTAATGTTTATTACTTTACCATAAATACAACCCAAAAGTCTGTTTATTACACACACAAAACTCACATGGGAATGCGCGGTCTTGAGATGTGTATTAATTAAAACGGTTTTGAACAAACAGGAAGTCATGAAAATTAGACTGGTCATAAGCTCTTTCATTCATATTTACAAAATCCTAACACTCTGGACCTACAAACTGGCGCATACAAAACAGAGGCAGCGTGACACCATCTGATGTTACCCGTAGGTTCGGTTTACAAAACGATTCAAATCAAATAAAATTGCTCTAAACAGATGCTATTTGTTGACACTGAATATATCTGTGATTCCTCTGTTTACATAATCTTATTTCGACGTGGAATTTATATAATTGACATCCGGTTGTTTAAATGTCACGAGGCAGGTCTTTATTCATGTATGACCAATTTCAGTGATGTGTTCCTAACTGCAGATACACTCGAGTTCATAATAAAAATATGTGTGTATACATGTCGATGTTTCTCTCATTGAAGATTTCTATCTCGGGCACCAAACTTTCATGGATTCATCTACAACATCTGGAAGCAAAATTAACGCTTTTATTTTTGTCAAATTCCCCATGTGTTAAGGATTCCGGTGATGGATTCCCGCTGGACGTCAGTGTCTGGTGTGTTACGCATGTGTGTACAAATGTTCGAAATTACATAAACTGCGCATTAATCCATTGGGGCTGTAACAAGTAACTTGTGGCACTGAGGAAAAACTTTCAAAATGTAAGTAATGTTTCTTAAAGGTCACCTATGAATACTTCAGGAAGCCGTCTTCCGCGTCAGTGTGTATGTGGCGCCATCTAGAGGATAGGCATTGCTGTTGTTTTTCGGAACACACACAAAACCAGTTGGCCCAAGAAATGACGTTGTATAAACCACGCGGTATGCGCCGACTGTGTTCATACATTTCTTCTCAAATAAGCACAACAAGTGGTCACACATCGACGGAACGAGTCCGTGCTCTAAGGAGGCGTACTCTTGCCCGATGAGGGTAGCTCACACGTCATTGACGCGTCATTAACGCTGCGTCAATTCACCGTCATTCCCTAACCAAACTGTATCACAGGAGAATGTACAAGTCACTCGTCGCCAAACAATCACGTCGCACTTAGTCCACAATAACATGTCATGTGGCGCCATCTATCATGTCACAGGTGTACCAGGTGAACAGCGCCCCCGTGTGGCGATCAGCGACACTAGTCCATGTCAATATCGTTGGTGAGGAATCATCTTATTTACAAGGGACGCGCATCGCAATCGACACCGATTCGGGTCCAGTAGGTGGCAGCACTGAGGCAGGTGGCGCCACTGTGTGTCGGATTATGCGACATAGTTGTACTGGTTGCTGTTGTCTTTGTCCCTCTCCATGTAGTCTCGGTCTATCAGGCTCTCAATCCGCTTCTTCAGATCAGCCGGCTGAAACGATGCACAAGGAATTCAACAAACACTGTAGACCTGGTATATAACTATAGTAATGACCGTATGTATTGGGACGCCGCGTGTATTGGGACGCCGCGTGTATTGGGACGCCCGTGTATTGGGACGCCGCGTGTATTGGGACGCCGCATGTATTGGGACGCCCGTGTATTGGGACGCCGCGTGTATTGGGACGCCGCGTGTATTGGGACGCCCGTGTATTGGGACGCCCGTGTATTGGGATGCCGCGTGTACTGGTACGCCCGTGTATTGGGACGCCGCGTGTATTGGGACGCCCGTGTATTGGGAGGCCGCGTGTACTGGTACGCCGCGTGTATTGGGACGCCCGTGTATTGGGACGCCGCGTGTACTGGTATGCCGCGTGTATTGGGACGCGCGTGTATTGGGACGCCCGTGTATTGGGACGCCGCGTGTATTGGGACGCCGCGTGTATTGGGACTCCGCGTGTATTGGGACGCTGCGTGTATTGGGACGCCCGTGTATTGGGACGCTGCGTGTATTGGGACGCCCGTGTATTGGGACACTGCGTGTACTGGGACGCCCGTGTACTGGGACGCCCGTGTACTGGGACGCCGCGTGTACTGGGACGCCGCGTGTACTGGGACGCCGCGTGTACTGGGACGCCCGTGTATTGGGACGCCACGTGTATTGGGACGCCGCGTGTATTGGGATGCCCGTGTATTGGGACGCTTCGTGTATTGGGACGCCCATGTATTGGGACGCTGCGTGTATTGGGACGCCGCGTGTATTGGGACGCCGTATGTTTTAGGAACCCCTAAAAACCTAGAAAAATAATTAATCTTCTGTACCGTATGTTTTGGGACAACTGATAATTAAATTATTTTTAAGTTATCGCGGTAATCGCTTTGGGAATGGCCAATTGATTCAATATATCAAAAAAATTATGTAACTGAAATTGACCGCCAACTCCATCATGCTAACAGAAATAGGCTTGAAAATAATGATTAAGAAGCTTTCAATCAATTAAGGTAGTAAGAAACATACTTTATTCAATAATATCAAAAATAGATAAGCGAGTGAAAAATGAACAACTCTCGAAGCACGTCCAAAACATGAAATTCTACGGTCACTAGCAACCTCACCGCTCGTCCGATACCAACGTTCCTGGTATCATTTGAAAGGATGCACTTTCTTTTATTCTAGTGTCATCTAGATTTCCTGGTAACGGTTTATAGGACACCTATAAACGGACCTACAATCATGCCATTGCCGTGAACGACCGAACGAAGTTGGCGGTGGGTACTCAGTACATTAATCTTCTGATTGCGATGCTGTTTTCCTAATTTCATAGGTTCAGATATGCGCACTTCACAATTTCTTGATTCCGTGTGATAAGCTCCACTCACTTTTAAATGCCGGTGACACTGATGATGGCAGCGAAACTGATGTATCTTTATGTCGGCGTGACTTCACAATAACGTACGCCAACCAACGGAGACGAAGGGTCAAAATTTGTTGCATTGGTTGGTTGATATACGTAACTGTGACATCACGCCTACTTTGAATATGCCAATTTAGCCACCATTTAAAAGTGGGTGGAGCTTATAGCATGACATCAGATAGTGGTGCCTCAATCGATAGATTGGTGACCTATGTCGATGAACCAACATCATTTGCAGAGACTAAGACACAGAAAACGGCATGGTTGTAGGTCCGTTTATAGTTTATTTAGGAATGATTATCACGAAACTAGTAATATGGTTGAAACTTTCAAACGATATCAAGATCGTTGGGTTCGGACGAACCCAATGGTACTAGCAATCGTTCAAAAAAGCGTTTTTGGACGTGTTTCGAGTTGTTCATTTCTCGCTCGCTAATCTATTTTTGATAATATTCAATTTAAAATGAAAAAAATATGGATCTAGATCTGGATTTATTTCACATCAATGATTCGTTAAATCCGATGATATATCAATGGATTTTGGCCGTAGAGAATGACATCATTCGTCGTTATATCCGAAATAAAAATAATTTGTCGTGCGCGCAGAAATTCAATAAGAAAAAATTGGGACCAATTCATTTATGTGTTATAAGCGAATTAATTATATCCGAGGTTTGCTGCATAACTAACACAAGCTCACAATGACACGTGAAATAAACCTAGGGCAGCAGTTGTCAGAATTACAGCCCTCATTATTTTAGGGTGGCCTGTTAGGTAGATGTGGGAAGGGAGATGAGAGATTGGCATAAATAAACACATGAAGATGAAAGTAGTCTGAAGCAGACTGAGACGAGATGTACACAAATCAGGGGCTTAGCTAGAAACCCGTCTGCCCGTCTTCAAGACTGGCAGGTGACTGGCTGAGATTGGTAATCACAACTGATGAGACTGGTGGGATTTAGAGCGGGCCAGCTGGTTACTACATTAACTAATAGTTCCAAGTCTAGGGGCCCACATTAATAACTATCACTGGCACAACTGGTAGTGAAACAAATCAGATGAATTAATTAAATAAATGCCTCAAATGACACTTCAGAGAGAGAAAAAACTGACCGATAATAGCTGTGATTAAAGTGAATGGCCTCCAGGCAAGCCGTTCACGTGCTAAAAGGCACACTTCTGATTAATTCAAGACTGGAAAAAATTATATCTGGCTAAGGACCTGAGGGTGGCCACATATGGAAGATGTGGGAAGTTAGACGAGAGATTGACATGAATGATGATGAAAGTAGTTTGAAGCAGACTGAGATGAGATGTAGAGAGGATGAGTGAACCATTTAGTGAGGAGACATTGCCAAAGAGACAATGGAAAACAGAATAGTTTGGTATATCTTCTACAGAAGGAGAAAAAGGATGAAGAGACAGGGCCAAGAGAGAGGCCTTGAAGGACAGAGATGGACAGCCGAGAGTGGAGGAAATTTGCAGAAGATTACGAGAGGTGTAGATTGACAAACCCTTTTGTCTTGATGTGCCAATGAGCTTTGTTTTCATTACCTTATTAGTATTGATAATTGTTTAGAGGGCGGAACAGACCTCAATGTACAAGACCACGGGAAGAAGCCTCTATGTGGAAGCCTGTGTCTGGTGGGGGGGGCTTACCTGGGGGGTGGGAAGGGGGTGTGGAGTAGGTCCTTTGCCAGAAATCATTTGTTGCCAGTCTTGAATTACTCAAGTGTGCCAGTGGCGGCCATTCACATCAATCACAACCACTGTTGGCCAGTTTAGTTTTTTCAATTACAAACATGGGTCATTTGAGTCATTTATTTAATTCACATTGATCCATTTCACTTTTTCACTACCAGCTGTGCCAATGCTAGTCATTAATGTGGACCCCTAGACTTGGAACTATTAGTTAATCCAGTGGCCAGCTGGCCCCCTCTAAATCCCACCAGTCTCATCAGTTGTAATGACCTGTCTTGGCCAGTCATCTGTCAGTATTGAAGACTGGCAGACTAGTCTCTGTCTAAGCCCCTGGTGTGGGGGTGGCTTATCTGGAGGGTGGGCAGAAGGTGTGTGGGTGGGGTCTTACCTTGACAGGGAACTTGAGTTGTTCGTAGAGCTCGGCTATGAGCATGTTGTGACTGAGAGTCTTCCGCATCTTCATTATGCGTACGATGGCAGCATCCACCTGGTACTGGCGGTCCTGGAAGACACGCTCCGTCGTACTCGTGTTCTCCTCTTGCTGTAACACACATCACACACAGTAAAATATGCATTACAATATGTCACACTTGTGTTCTCCTCTTGCTGTAAAACAAATTATACACATTACAATATATATCACAATGTACATTACATACATTACAACATACATAACAATGTTACGTCATACTTATGTACTCATATTATTGTAAACATTACATATTATAACACACATTACAATATGCATTACATGCATTACAACATACATAACGATGTTACAATATGTCATGCATGTGTTCTCCCCTTGCTGTAACATAACATATTACAACATGCAATACACTATTTACAGTATTACACTATGTTGTAATTGTGTTCTTTTCTTGCAGTAACACACCCAGTATACACATGAGAACATATTACAATATACATTACAAGACACTGTGCTATTACATTTATATGCACCACATACATTACATCATATTACAATGTCATCACAAATTACATACATTATAGCACATGACAACATGTGAACACCTGTTCACGATCGGTTGTCCAGCCATAGCCTGCTGTGACCCCTTGTCAGTGGCGCCCTGCTTTGATAGTTCTTTTCCCATCTTGTTACTGGCTTAGTGTTTATACCTTATCCACTAGGTGTCACCACCATCCTGCTGTACCTTTGAAAACACTAGCTGTGGCAGACATTGCAATATTTCACTTATACGATAAACATTGGAAGTCATTATGTAAACAGATTTGTCTAAAGGTAAATCATTGTGAAATTGTAGTTAACATTTCAAATAACAGAGGTCTCCAACATGCCGCTTGTCTACATATGGATGGTTTATTGTAAAACTATACGAGTCATAATATGGTGTTTACATTATGGTCTGCTGCCCTAACACCAGAGGGCGTAACAGGTAGTAGGTATATACGGTCTGTTAATATGCAGTTTGTTTATGCATGACTTATTAATACTTGGTTTATTTACAAAGTATATTTACATGTGGTTTATTGCATGTGGTTTGTTTACACATAATTTGTTTACATATGGTTTAATTTACAGTTTGTTTACATATAATTTACACATTATTTGTGTAAGCATGGTTTGTTTACACATTCATTGTTGTCATATTTTGTTTAAACATTGTTTATATTTGATTTACACACGATTTGTTTACAGACATTGTTGTCATTGTTTTGTTTACATATGGTTTGTTTACAGTTTGTTTACATGCCATTTGTTTTGACTGGTTTACTTGCTTGGTTTATTATATTCATGGTGTGTGTGTGTGTGTGTGTGTGTGTGTGTGTGCGTGTGTGTGCGTGTGTGTGATTTTGTGTGCATGTGTGTGCATGTGTGTGCGTGTGTGCGTGCGTGCGTGCGTGCGTGCGTGCGTGCGTGAGTGCGTGTGTGTGTGATTTTGTGTGCATGTGTGTGTGTGTGTGTGTGCATGTGTATCACACTGCCATGACACACCAATGTCTTGCATTTGGTCAACTAACGAGTGAGTGTCACACGTACTACTAGAAAGTCATTGCTAATCCCTCTCCTTTCACCTGTAGGGCCAAATTAGACATCATCCTTTCTTGCTGATGTCATCTGTCATGTGACTTCGTATAATGGTTGCCAGGTAGACCAGTCACAACAAGTATACTTGGACAGAGTTTGTCTGGCAACATAAACATGATTAACTGCCCCAATAGTCTCAACCTGAGTCAGGCAATCATTCTAACGTGGATTTATTTCTGTCAGAGCAGAGACACATGAAGACGTTGGTAACTTCTACCAGCATCGACGCTAAACAAAATCACTTACAGAGAAATGGAAAAAACCTGTGGGTGACTCACACAGTCAATGATCTTACTTGAAAAAAAACCCATTATGAGCTCTGCATTTGCTGCTGCCAAAACACGTATTTTGGTAACGGAGTAAGCGCCGTGAGGGCTTTGTTCAAGGTGGATACTGAAGCTATCTATGGCAAAACACATCATTATTATTACTATTATTAAACATCAGGTGACATCTAAGGACACGGGGAAATTGTTTCTCCTCCCATGAAACATACAGTAGAATCTCATTACTAAGGTCAACCTCGGGACCGAGAAAAACTTACCTGTATAGCGAGGTGACCATATTGGCGGGATTCATTCCCTATACTTTACTGTTAAAAAAATAATTTGGGTCTGTCTCAGAGTGACCTTAATTGTGAGATGGCTGTATTACTGGGGTGACCGTAAAGTGAGATTCTACTGTAATGTATTTTAGATAGTGAAATAAAATGCACATTTCTTGTACGTCGTCACAGTTTTGTCTGGCATTGAACCAATTAAAATGACCTCATTCTATGACATATATTGACTGACCGCTGGTCAAAAGTTGAGCCTGACCATTGTACGAGTCACAAGGGTCACCTGAATTGTTCCAGTGCACGACATAGATAAACCTACTCAAATACAAGTAGTGCGTAAATAGAATCCAGTATCTAGACTATTACAAGAAACAAATTAGGTAACTACTCTTCCATTACACCATATGAAGTCATAAACCCAGAAATTGCACCTTTATTCTATTGACATGTCAAAATATTAATTTTAATACTTATAAAACTTGTATAATCATCAAGGAAATACTCGCCTGATGCCTTTCAGAAGTAAGAAGTAATTCCTTTGAGGTTACATACAATTCTGGTTAGTGTTGAGATGTACTAAATGTTTTCTAAGTTAGCATATTTTCACTTTTATCTGCCATTCATGGTTACAGGAAACTTATAAAAGTATTGATATAAATTAATCTAACCACAATCGAGCCAGTTTAAGTGGCATGGAACAATAATAAAAAACATGCATATATATATACATATATATATATACATATATATATATGTGTGTGTGTATATATATTATATAGAAATATATACATATTTATATATATATATATATGGGTTTTGTCTGAAATAAATGTATTCATATATAATGATTTGTTATATTATATATATATATATTATATATAATTATACAACTGCGTTTAGAATATAACAATGATTATGTCATGTCAGTGTTGTTGAGAGCAGTGTCACTGTTGACACTCCCCCTAAGGTGCGATCAGCCGTGACTGTTCTAGAAGGGCGCATGCCTATGCATACACCCCCAGTCAAAGCCTAGACATGTCAGGACAAGTCAGGACAAGTCGGTGGAACCAGCAGCAACCAGGACAACAAACACGTCGTCACACCTGCACCGTAGCACCAACACCAGAGTGCGTAGATGGCACCGTGCCGACGACACATGATACCATTGTGTCACCCGTTGCCTAGCAACTGATCCGTGATGTCTTTGTGTCAAGAGTTGTAGAACTTTGCTGATGCTGCCTGCTAAGAATATCTACAAAGGCCGTATATAGAGGCACGGCTCTGTCTGGTGGACAGATCAACACAGCAGGCGGTCGGACTTACTCACACTGGACGTCTGGAGATACAGTAGTGGACATAGACTGAACACAGGTCAAACAGGTATGTGATCATCTGGGTGACCACTGGGGGACAGTATGGGATGCTGACACTGGGAGCTGGGGTGGGGATGACAATCATGACTGGGTAGGGCTGATTGGGTGGATGTTGTCACAGTTGAATGAATGAATGTGTGAATTTAGAAGATGACTTTATACATGAACAAATTTATGAATAAATGAATTTATGTATGAATGAATTCATAAATGTTTAAATATATTTATAAATTATAAACGAATGAATGTATACACAAATTAGTGAAATCATAACTAAATGTATAAACAAATTTATACAAAATTAATGAATTTATACATGAATGATTTTTGAATGTATGAGGAATATTATGAAAAAGGGAGTGAAATTAAAAATTATATTCTGGCAAAATAAAATATATATATGTAGACAATGTTCGTTTGCTCATGCTAAATTATGACCTCTAGTTCTACTACCCACTTTAAGTTTGACAAAAATATATCTATCGATACCTTCATTTAACCGTCCAATAATAAAAACCTTAGATTTGTCATTATACTGTAATTAAAAACCTGTCAAGATTATGTTTACTTTGTTTACCACCTGCCTGTAAATTAACACATCTATCAGTTCTATTTATACATTGCTTTTATTCAACATCTATTTTACTTATACTTTTGATTTTATTTAGTCAACCTCTTTTATCAACCAATCACAGACCGCCACCTGTTGTGCTGCAGACTGATACAAGATGGCCGCCGCGGCTGAGATGAGCCAGAACATCCGCGACCAGTTCCTGCAGTGCAAGATCTGTCTGGACGGTCTGAAGGAGCCCAAGACCCTCCCTTGCCTCCACACCTTCTGTGCCGACTGCCTCCACTATTACATTGAACACAACCGCATCGACCGTTACAAGTTCGCCTGCCCCATATGTCGCCGCCACATTTACATCCCCAAGGACGGCGTCGACGGTTTCCCGGACAGCTTCTTCGTTTCGAGCCTCAACGACATCGTCTCGCAGCCTCCTTCTGAGACAAACGGGGGCGGGAAATGCGGGATATGTCGGTTTAAAGACGGGGATGTCACAGCGACAACGATGTGCATTGAGTGTAAAATTGAGCTGTGCGGAGAATGTTCCGAGGCACATCGAGACGCAAAGATCACAGAGACCCACACACTGCTGTCACTCACATGCGACGGTGGTTCCGGTGGAATACCACGTGACAATTACTGCCGCGTGCATCGCGGCGAGACGATCAAGTACTACTGCGAGACATGCAACAGCGCCATCTGTCTGCCGTGCACATTCATCGATCACAAGGGGCACGAGATTGAGGAGATTGGACAGGTGAATGAATTGTTATATATCAAATTGTGCCTTGGCTAAATGCATGGAGCTATAACTGAATGAGGTGATGGAGTAGTAACACAAGTAATTGGACAAGGCTGTGTCCGATTACTTGTGTTACTATGCCACTGTTGAGTACAATTACAGTTGGAATGCATGCTTCAAAGGTACCGTTGGATATTTATTTCATACTCCTAAAGATTGCATTTAGTAAACTAAAACTCAATGTTATTCAGGAATGATGTTCTCTGTTGCTGCAGTTGGTTGTCTTGCAAAATATTGTAATTTTGATCGCGATAACCATGTCATGACATAACAACAGTTTTAAACCTGGTATTCTTGTCCTTTCAAATGAACAAATTAAAAAATAAATGCATTTATATGTGAATGAACAAATTTATAAACAAATGCATTTATAAATATGCAAAGTAATGTCTAAGCGAGTGAATTTATAAACAAATAAATTGATAAAAAGTTAATTTATAAACAAGTGACTATATAAAAGACAGTAACATTTCCATTCTGGCAAAAATTAAAATATTTGATTTCCCTCTGGAATTTGTGTAATTTTAAATCAACAAATTTATATATTAAATGTACAAATTTTTTAATAAATGCATTTATAAAAACAAACTAATTTCTAAACGAGTGACTTTTAATGAGACCATCATTCTGGCCAACGTATAGGATTTCTCTATTTCAAGTGTTTAACACAGCATTGTTTTGTCAGTTATAAAGTGTTTTAGTTTAACACAGCATTATTTTAAAATTAAAAAAATACATTTATAAATAAATGTACCAAATAAATGCATTTAAAAAAAAAATATATTTATAAACAAGTGACTTTATAAATGAGTGTCATTCTGGTAACAGTGCAAGATTTCCCTTTTTCAAGTGTTTAATTAACACAACATTATTTCCTGACAAAATACAGTTTTCACTTTTTGAAGCGTTTTATTAATGCCGCATTATTTCACCAGGTGTTGGAGGGGTTTGGCCGTGAAATGGAGACACTGGTCCTCCAGAGCGAAGATAACATCTTGCAGCTCCAGGAAGTACGCACGGACGTCACCGAACTCGAAAATGAACTCTTCATGCGTAAAGAGAGCATCAAGACAAACATCCGGCGCTACGGCCAGGACCTCATCAAGCGTATCAACGAACACGAGAGGGCGTTAGTTGGTGACATCGACGCATTCTTCGACACCGTATCGGTTGGGCGTGACCGTCAGAAACTCGATCGCGCTATATTTCGTCTCGAACGAGCGCACGAGTTCGCAAAGCAGCTCATATCGGAGGACACGTCACCGATCGCGCAGCTGGTTCACCGTGCAGAAGCGAAGGAAAACCTAGAGGGGGCGCTAGCGTATGATCTACCGAACTTGATGATACATGGGGAGAAGCTTGACAGACATGTGTATTTCATGCCCGGGGTGCAGAACTTTGACCTGGGCACACTACTAAAGTGTACGTCGCCTGGAAAGAGTCACTCAGTGACACAGCTACGACGTCGACTCCCCTCCAGTAAGGCCGTGTTCCTACACCGACTCCGACTTGATGACACCGACAGCGTCATTGCTGTCACTTTCTTACCGTGTGGTGATATCGTCGTTCTTGTGTCAGCCGGACAGAAAGTCTGCGTTTTCGATACCCGGGGGAAGCTAAAATATAGATTCGGCCCCGATGAAGACTTGCTCCACCCGCGCGATGTCACGATCAGCCATGAGGGGGACATTGCCATTGCCGACTGCGGTCTTCCTGGTGTCAAAGTCTTTGACATATATGGGTGTGTGAAAATCGAATTCTGTGGTGGTGAATCCGATGTTTTCGCCCTACCTGTTGCCTTGACAACCGACCACCTGGGGCGCTATCTGGTGTGCGATCAGGTGAAGCAGCGAATCACAATCCATCGACCGAGTGGTGAACTTGTGCAGCAGTTTGGCGTTACTGAGACAATGCTACCGCAGTCCATCAGTTACCATGACAACCAGTTGTTCGTGTGCGACGCGCAGAACAATGTTGTAGCGATCTACGTGTACGTCAACAAAGAGCTGCAGTTCGTTGCGCGACTCACGACGCACTCCGACACTGACGGTGACGCATTTCTCGATGCAACCGACATCTGCACTGATTGCCATGGCAACCTTCTCATCACCGACGCTGTCGACCGCAAACTACATTTGTTCAACAGACAGGGGGAGATGAGCAACATCGTGTTGTCAGGGCGACAGTTACTGCACCCCACCACCGTAGCTATATCCCCTAGCAACGTGCTTGCCGTGGTCCAGCAGGGCGTTTTGGACTTAGACGCCCCCAGTGACGCCAACAACCCCAATCAAGTATGTCTCTACCGCGTCATCAAGGCTGACATCTAGTCAACATTCTGGGGTCTCAAACTGACTGTAAAGTTGACATCTTCTGAGGCCAGTTAGTGCACAAGTTAGTGTTCTCTATAAGGAACACTTTGGGGCTTGGTCAAACTCTTCCTTATGTCCAGTGTTCCTTATATCCATGGGTGCGCCAAATAGCGCTGGCCAGAATGGTGGTTTCAAATGTGTTCTTTTAAAATGGATGTTCCAATTGATCTGATGAGTACAAGTGTTGGCACACGCCATAAAAGCAGTCCTTTGGTGATACACTGGACCCTCGCTATTAAGGTCACCCTTGAGACTGGACCAAAGTGACCTCAATAGCAACGTGACCTTATTAACAGGACTAATTTCCATACTTTACGGTTATGGAAATAATATGGGACTGTCCTAGGGGGACCTTATTGTGAGGTGGCTGCTGTTCAGCGAGAGATAGCCCCAGAGAGAATGGGTTGTTCCTGGATCTTGTCAGTAAATGCAACCAAACACTGCGACATACAGATTTCTACAAAGTTACTGCATTCATTCTTTTAAGCATACAGTGTACATGCCCTAATTAGTGCACATCCCCCTTGTTGCAGCGTCTGTCACCGTGTCAGTGATCTCCAATGACAACATTGACTGTTGAATCCATTATTGGAATTTAATTTCTACTAATGTCACACGAGATTAAAAAAAGACCAGTGATGAACAAATATCAAAAGGTTCACCTAAATGATGAGTCCTTACAGTGTTCAGGTCTCCTGTTGCTCTAAATGATGAGACCTTACAGTGTTCAGGTCTCCTGTTGCTCTAAATGATGAGATTTTACAGTGTTCAGGTCTCCTGTTGCTCTAAATGATGAGATTTTACAGTGTTCAGGTCTCCTGTTGCTCTAAATGATGAGATTTTACAGTGTTCATGTCTCCTGTTTCTCTAAATGATGAGACTTTACAGTGTTCAGGTCTCCTGTTGCTCTAAATGATGAGACTTTACAGTGTTCAGGTCTCCTGTTGCTCTAAATGATGAGACTTTACAGTGTTCATGTCTCCTGTTGCTCTAAATGATGAGACTTTACAGTGTTCAGGTCTCCTGTTGCTCATATGAGAGATGGATAAGTCACTTGTCAGTCACGTCTGCTGGTATGGCTGCACCCAGGAACCACAGAAAGTGGGTGTACCCCCTTTACTCGTATTGCAACAAAACAGTTGACATAATTTTGCTTCTCAAATATTTTAAGCATACTGTGTGCTTAATAGAACGAATACGGTATGTTTAATTAGATGACCGATGTTTGATCAGACTGGACATGATATATTCTGTGTGCCACAAACTCTGCTAAGACTGCTATATATATATATCTATGAGAGAATATTTATAATTATTATTAACATAGCCAGGTTTTGAGAAAAGCAGACAGACACAATAAGTACATAAAACGTGACATTAATAACAATCTCAAGTACATATAAATGCATTTATTTATAATTTTTTTTCATTTGAAATCAAGATTACAACAATCTCAAGTACATGATCATTTATTTTAGTTATCATGATACAAGGTTTTATCATATATTACATTTATTTAGGCAGTGTTGATTATAAGTATTATTTATTGTGTTGACTTTTTGCTTTATCCAGAAACTTACGAACTAGTCGTGTATGATTCCAACACCCAGTGACTTTGTTATAATTAATATTTTAAATACTTGTTGAGTTATTCAGTGAGAAGAGATTTTTGAAATGTTTGTATAATAATAATCATGTAGTAACACTGATAACATGAACGTATCACATTTAAAAAACTGAAAAATGCAAATCCAAACTTCATATTAATACATTCATAGGTGATTAATTTGATGGAATATTGCATGTCCACATGTATACATCAGTATTATTATATATTATTATTTAAACCTAATATACAATCTGTATTGGGGTACTGTATACAAAGTGTACATCACACAACGTATTAATTTATTTAACAAAGAAGAATCTATTCTACTGATGCAATGTACATATTAATTTGGTCTGTGTGCAAGGTATGCTATTAACACAGCTTCAATAAAAATGTGTTTGTTATCATAATAAAAAAGTAAGCCTGCTTTGTTTGTAACTATCAACGTGTGCTTTATTGGAATATGACCGCAGTTATTTATACCTATATAGATACTGTAATATGTCAACTTGGTGACACAGTCATACACCTTATCCCAGAGGAGGCTGAGGTCCAGTTGCCTCTATCTACGTCGTTTGAATCCTTGCAACATTGGCCTGTGATCTTGCAACTGGTGATGCATTAAAACAAAACAACGGCAGTTATTTAGAATTATTTACTTTTTCAGTGGACAAATTGAGTGGACAGCCACTCACCAGGAGGACGCCATTGTGGAAACAAAAACACTGTACTGGTGATACCTACTACCTTTGGCTAGTTGCTGCAAGTGTCAGTGTAGGTTAATGTACATGAATAATGCAATGTTATGTAACAAGCTTGAGAGCATTTTATTTTAAGTGGATTCAGGCGCTGTATTCCTAGTCATTATAATTACAGAAAAACATGCTTCCATTTGTCAAGTCTAAGCACCACCACAAGAGTCCACAGAGTCCAGGAGAGGTCTGGCTATAATAAATGGCCATATTTGTTGGTAGAATGTGCCTACGCATAGAACTAACCACACTGCAACGTGCAGCTTTTCTCTCATACACCCCTTCATTATAAGACTCAGACACCACACTTTTTGTCATACGTAATATCTGATCTTGTCACATAACCTGTCAATTATTAGTCAGTCTGACTAAAGATAAATAAGGTTAATATTACATAAACAGTATATATTCATTGCAAACAAATAAGCTTTAGATTATGTTGTATTTCTATTAAATATATTATTTTACGTTTAATAATAATAATAATTATAAGTTTATTTGCTTTGCAGCCATAGATGCTGAACAGTAAAATAGGTACATGTACATATGTAGTAGATTAATACAACACTGAATTGGATATAAAATCTACATAAATAAAATTATAAATAATTAAATTGCATATCAATAAGTAACTAAAATTAACTAAAATTAAGGTTACTCTTAATTACAACTCACAGGAAATTATAAATGAATTTGTGGTTACAGCCAGTGATAAACTTCACAGGTTATAAGAGTTCTTAAAAACAAATAGCACTGACACATTAATATTGATAAATCAGTTTTTCCAATGATAGAAACGAATCTGTAGCTGTTATTCCTTGTCTCCTGCTGCAGGTATTTATTTATTTATTTATTTCCGACTGCACAAACTCAGTTTGAAAGTGATGAATTAAGCTAGATGATTAAAACACAATCTATTTGGCACAATTATACTAAATACTTAATTTTTAAAAGAACAAAAACGTTTCATGGCACAGTTTCAATCCAGACAAGTTTGTACAATACCTGAAAGTGTCATTTTAAACTTTATGAAAATTAATGTTTGCAATGATATATTATAGGGCTGTTTGGATAATTTTAGGAAGATACTAAAGGGCCCAGAAAGCAACAACTTTCAGGGTTAGCAGACAACTGGGAACCAGATGCTCTGCTGCTTCACAGTCACTCCTAGTTCAGCTCTTTTCTAGCTCAATCTCTAACACAGACGTCTTGTCACGGCCATTATCAGTTTCTCCCCAAGTACCAACTGATTGTAGTGAATGTTTCATCATCACTAGACAGTGGTGCCTCCTGGTGGGGTTGTTAAAATTAGAACTACAGTGTCTGATGCTTGTGACACGAGTCATTCTCGGCTGAACCCTGCATTTGTGCTGAATGTCTGTTCGTCTTTGTTTGTCTGACTCTGTATGTGCATGTGTGTGCCCGCATGCATATGTGCACATGTGCGTGCGTGCGTGCGTGCATGCGTGCGTGCGTGCGTGCGTGCGTGCGTGCGTGCGTCCTGTCCATCCTTCTGTATATCTATCTCAGGCTGCCTGCCTGTTCGCGTGTTTGTCTGTTTGTGTTTTTACCACATGTCTCAAATACTACACGATAAAGCCGACAGTCTCCTGTAACAGTAACAAACATGACACTCGCAACGATACATGAGAAAGAAGCTAGGTATCTCACCGTTTCTTTCATCTGGATCTGGTTAATCTTGATCCGGTAAAGTTTGTGTTTGAAGTCTTTGTTCAGGACAAATTTATCTCCGCTGTTGATGTCTCGACCCTGCAATGTCAACAGCAAACATTTAAATCATCAGACACCAAAGTCCATAGGTATATCAAACAATCACTTTAAGTGAGTTTTCTAAGTGAGTGTTTTTAATCATTTCAGGCTGGATTAAAGGCCACACGGTCTGTGACGCTACAGTACGACAGGCTGGATTAAAGGCCACACGGTCTGTGACGCTACAGTACGACAGGCCGGATTAAAGGCCACAAGGTCTGTGACGTTACAGTACGACAGGCCGGATTAAAGGCCACACGGTCTGTGACGCTACAGTACGACAGGCCGGATTATAGGCCACACGGTCTGTGACGCTACAGTACGACAGGCCGGATTAAAGGCCACACGGTCTGACGCTACAGTACGACAGGCCGGATTAAAGGCCACACGGTCTGTGACGCCACAGTATGACAGGCCGGTTTTTCGGCATTGATGATGTCTACTATTTAAGTCGGGTTTACTCACAATTATCCGCTATGTGGAGGCACATGTTATAGTGTCTTTAAGGCTGATGCCATAGCATTTCAACAGCAGTAATCATGGATTATCGCTCAGTAAATTTATTTTGAGATTTTTGTGGTTTTTGTATAACTGTCTGCAAAAATCTTCGAGAGCGGTAATGGTGGACGATGTTAGTTATCATAACGATGGTGATTTACGATGTAATAGTTTACTTAGGCAGATTGTTTTACTGTTTTAGCGATGTATTTTGTTGATTGTTGCCAGTGACGATTGGAATAACGTTTTACAGACATTACCTACGGCAGCAAACCTGAAACTAACGGCAGCAGTATATATTCGATCATTACGGTAATGATGAATGACGTAATTATCAGATTACGGTTATCATCACTATGTAATTGAAATGTGTCTTCACCTGTTTTATTTATCGATTATTATACTTTCAGAATATATATGATGATCTATTTGAAGTGAGACAATCGATGTTCATATGAAGTCACTGGGAATGCAGTATTCAGTGATCACAGCGTCTGGGGACCGTAGTACTGAAATGGTTAAGTGAATTAAGTAAGTAACTTTAAGTAAGTGACTTTAAATGAGTGTTTTTAAGTGAGTTTTTTTAGGTGAATGTGACTTTAAGTGAGTATGTCTTTAAGTGAGTGTGACTCTAAGTGAGTGTGACTCTAAGTGAGTATATATTTAAGTGAGTGTGACTCTCAGTGATTGTGACTCTAAGTGATTGTGACATTAAGTGAGTGACTTTAAGTGAGTGTGACATTAAGTGAATGTGATTTTAAATGTCTTTAAGTGAGTGTGACTTTAAGTGAGTATGTCTTTAAGTGAGTGTGACTAAGTGAGTGCGACTCTAAGTGAGTATATATTTAAGTGAGTGTGACTCTCAGTGATTGTGACTAAATTATTGTGACTCTAAGTGATTGTTACTCTAAGTGATTGTGACATTAAGTGACCGTGATTTTAAATATGTCTTTAAGTGAGCGTGTCTCTAAGTGAGCATGACTTTAAGTGAGTATGTCTTTAAGTGATTGTGACATTAAGTGACTGTGATTTTAAATATGTCTTCAAGTGAGTATGTCTCTAAGTGAGCGTGACTCTAAGTGAGCGTGACATTAATTGAGTGTGACCCTAAGTGAGTGTGACATTAAATGAGTGTGACTCTAAGTGACAGTGACTTTAAACAATTGTGACAGAAAGAGGTGGTACCTTGGGTATCTTGTAAAGCACCCTGGCCTTGCCACAGGCCAACGACTGCAGCGTCCGCCTCAACTCTCCGTCCTCTACAATCACGTTGGACAGATCACATTAAATTTTACATAAGCGGTCTTTACAGCATCTTATGGGCTGGACAAAACATTTACCCACAGATTTTCTTTAAACTTTCTGAGCACATGATATGTTAATTAACTGACCTCGTGTTGGAATTTCCTGAAAATGTCATATTTCGTTTTTTCAGAAAAATCCATCTAAACTTGATTCCTCTAAATTTCATCCGAACCTGGTGAAACATCTGTGCGTTCCGCAAAATAACCACGGTGCAGATATGCGAGCGACTAGCATGCAGTTAATGCTGTCAAGTGAACGCTTTTATGCAGTAACATTAACTGTACCGACATGTCCCATGAATAGGAACTTGAAACAGTTCCACTTCACTCTAAACATCATTTCTCTAGGGACTCTTTATGAGGGTAACGGCAGACGGATCCAAATTGTGTTCTATGGCCACCGCTCATGATGCAGATATAAGCTTCAACTGAGCTTTCGAGACTCTCACAGATCCAAGCATGTTCCCTTACAGCTGGGTGTGGGAACCCCGTGTTCCTGGGTTCTTTGAGTCTGGCCCCAAAGTAATACATTAGTTTTGTAGGTCTAATGACAGTAAAGACACACTATTTCACACATCGTCCCGCAAACATTGTTCTTCTTGGTTTGAATCGTATGATGTATGGTCGGTGGTACGTTCCCATTCCATGATCCCTGAATGTCGTGGTCTTTGATGTGCACGTAAGGTAGGGGGACATTTGGTGTGTACTCTCTGCACAGGGACTCTTCCTTTGTGACGTTGAACATCCACTCTTGGTAGTAGCTAGCTCCACGTACTGCTTTGATGTGTCATTTCGGATGGTTTTATTTTCACCACTGATTACTAGTTGATCATCTGGGTTCCTTAGGCTTCTGGCAACACATTCCGATGCTGAAAAATAGACAGTGTAGGTCTCGAAAGTTCTGTTGAGCCTGACATTTATGCCCGGCTTCACAATGGACCATATTACAGAATCGCGCAGACAAACAAACATAGTTTTTGAGAGTGCTGAGGCTGGACTCACCTATCTGAGTGGCGCTCTTGATGTCCTCAAACAAGAACACATCGATGTCGTTAAACATGAGTAGACAGAGGGTCTGGAAGAGGGACACCTGCAGCTCCTTGCGACCCTGGACACAACAACAACAACAGTAGACACAACAACAACAACAGTAGACACAACAACGACAACAGTAGACACAACAACGACAACAGTAGACACAACAACGACAACAGTAGACACAACAACGACAACAGTAGACACAACAACAACAGTAGACACAACAACAACATTAGACACAACAACAACATTAGACACAACAACAACAGTAGACACAACAACAACAGTAGACACAACAACAACAGTAGACACAACAACAGTAGACACAACAACAACAGTAGACACAACAACAACAGACACAACAACAACATTAGACACAACAACAACAACAATAGACACAACAACAACAGTAGACACAACAACAACAGTAGACACAACAACAACAACAATAGACACAACAACAACAGTAGACACAACAACAGTAGACACAACAACAGTAGACACAACAACAACAACAGTAGACACAACAACAACAGTAGACACAACAACAACAACAGTAGACACAACAACAACAGTAGACACAACAACAACAGTAGACACAACAACAACAGTAGACACAACAACAGTAGACACAACAACAACAACAGTAGACACAACAACAACAGTAGACACAACAACAGTAGACACAACAACAACAACAGTAGACACAACAACAACAGTAGACACAACAACAGTAGACACAACAACAACAACAGTAGACACAACAACAACAGTAGACACAACAACAGTAGACACAACAGTAGACACAACAACAACAGTAGACACAACAACAGTAGACACAACAACAACAGTAGACACAACAACAACAACAGTAGACACAACAACAACAGTAGACACAACAACAACAGTAGACACAACAACAACAGTAGACACAACAACAGTAGACACAACAACAACAACAGTAGACACAACAACAGTAGACACAACAACAACAGTAGACACAACAACAACAGTAGACACAACAACAACAGTAGACACAACAACAGTAGACACAACAACAACAGTAGACACAACAACAACAGTAGACACAACAACAGTAGACACAACGACAACAGTAGACACAACAACAACAGTAGACACAACAACAGTAGACACAACAACAACAGTAGACACAACAACAACAGTAGACACAACAACAACAGTAGACACAACAACAACAGTAGACACAACAACAGTAGACACAACAACAACAGTAGACACAACAACAGTAGACACAACAACAACAGTAGACACAACAACAACAGTAGACACAACAACAGTAGACACAACGACAACAGTAGACACAACAACAACAGTAGACACAACAACAATGACAACAATCATCACCATTGGTCACACAATTAATAGCAATTTCCTTTATAGCACAAATATTAAAGGTACGATGTTTGTTTCTCATTTCTCGTTTATTAACATGTACTATATTGTTCTTAATACAAGAATAACTATGTTGAATGTAATATACTCATCAAATTTGTTTTTGAGTGCAAAACAATGTGAATGTAACACAGCAAAATTTTCTAATTTTAATAACAACATTTAAATATTAAAAAGCTGTTAATGTCTATAATAGGAATGTATTGATTGTAAAGGCACACCTACTTGCCAATACCTTTGGAGTTCTCCAGTAGGGATACATCCTCTGCACTAAGTGCCAATTACAACCAATCACTTAGTATTTGAATGTGTTCACAATTTGAACATTTCCCGGGCATGCGAATGTAGCACCACCTGAACTTATCTCAAACTGCAAACACTGTTTCGAGCTTAGTAAATGCAATTTGACGGGCATCTGTATACATTTATTCTAGTATTAAACGGAGGCAGTCTGTTCCTAGTTTTCATTTATTAATTAATATAAGACTATAGTGAGAAGAGTGCTAAATGCTGAGATACCAGAAAGAAGGAGAGGACGACTGAAGACCAGATGGAAAGACACATGCAGAAGAGACATGGAAATCGTGGGTCTGAGTGCAGATGTGGTGATGGACAGGGCGACATGGAGAAAGAAAATTACCAGCCATACCGACGACCCCAAATGACGTCAGAGAAGAAGAAGAATTAATAGAAGACTATACTAACTATGTTGAAGGTATAATGCCTGCCAAATTAAATTTAGCAAGCCCGTAATAACGTTCACCATTTGGAACAACCTCAGAGTTGTTCAAACAGTAAACAAAACATCCATTTTTAAAACAAGCTTTATTGACAATATAGCCAAGTCAGGCCGAGTTAACTGCAATTCCTTTTGATGTTCAACGATGTCCCATTTTCCCACGTTCAGCACAGCAGACTTCCTGTTACAAATTACTATGCCCACTAATTCCGAACTGACTGGCTCTGTTTAAGAATATTATATTTTAAAATGAGGGCCTAACAGTGTCTGTTTAAAGACTATTACGTTATGTATGCCTTGTTGCTTAGACTGACCGTGGGGAAGTCAGCCTTGAGAACGCAGTGGCCCAGGGTCGGCTGCCACTGCAGCTTGCGACCGCTGTGTTTGCCCAGGTAATACTTCTTGAAGATCTCCTGATACTGAGCCATCTACAACACACACACCTCTTTATTAGGCACACAACACAACACCTCCGTATTATGACCATTCTGAAACAACACACACTGACCATTCTGTAAGAACACCTCCACACTGTGACCATTCTGTAATAACACCTCCACACTGTGGTCTAGGTCAGTAACAGCACCTCCACACTGTGACCATTCTGTAAGAACACCTCCACACTGTGACCATTCTGTAATAACACCTCCACACTGTGGTCTAGGTCAGTAACAGCACCTCCACACTGTGACCATTCTGTAAGAACACCTCCACACTGTGACCATTCTGTAATAACACCTCCACATTGTGACCTAGGTCAATAACAGCACCTCCACAGTGTGACCATTCTGTAACAACACCTCCACACTGTGACTATTCTGAAACAACACCTCCATATTATGACTGTTCTGTAACAACATCTCTATATTATGACTTTTCTGTAACAACACCTCTAGATTGTGAATAAATTTAATTGGAATTGAAAAAATGGGCCAAGTGGCCCTGAAGTCCTTTGGACTAATACGTCTATATGTGACCCCGGCTGACCAAATGAGTGATAAGTCGGAAAAATTTTAACATTGTTTTCTTACATCCTTGTAAAGGTTTGGTAGGGTGCATTACACGGTTTCAAAAATTATGACTGCTACAAAAATTGGCAAAGTTATGGAGCATTGAACAGGGTAGGGGTCAAAAAGTGAAAATGAAGAAAACGGTTGTTGAAGTTTTACATTATATATGCAAATGGATTGCATGGAAATATTACATGCATGACATTCAAATGTGGCACACAGTATGTAATATGTATGTTATGTTGCAATGATACACTGGAAGTACAAATGTGCTGCTACAAAGACTTATCAAGTTATGCCAGATTATGTCTTTATGTGTAAAACTAAGAGGACAGATTATTTGAGAGCAAAAGGTAGACTCACTGTTTGTGTGGTTTAAAACATGTTTAATATATTATTAATCAGGTGGTGGAATAGCTCGGTAATTTCCATGTCACGTGTTCTGCTGCGCCACTCGCAGACAGCCTGTTGTAGCAGCAGTTAATTTGGCGCGAATGTCGCACTTTGTATCGTGCAGCAGCACGAGCAAGTCACGTTTCATTCAGACAAGTTTTCAAAACTTCGGCGGCACCACTCGATGATTTCTTTTCTCTAAAACGCAACTGGACAATATTAGGATGGAGTGGACCACGGGCAGACTGAAACAGAGTCTGAAAATGCGATGCGGGTTTGGGCCGCTGAGCAGAAGCTCAACGGGAAGATGGTTGAGTTACTCCTAAAAGAAGGCTTTACCTCCATGGAGGCATTGGCGCTACTGGACGGGGACGATTTAGTCCATACAAACATCCCCCATGGCCAACAGAAACTGCTGCTGAAGGCAGTTCTTCCACTTCGGTCCCAGGAACAGGCGTCCTCCGAGGAAGTTGGGAGCGTCGCCAAAAACAACATGACCGCCACGGCCACGTACGTTGACGGACCGACCAAGCGACAAGGATGGCGACTGGCGGAGACAGCGGACGGTAGCCGCTGGATGGGGATGTCTACGCGCGCCTCATGAGCGACCACCTGCGAGCGATGCAGTCGACAACCGGGGACCCGACAACTGAGAACGCACAACCACCACAAGCACGTGCGAACGTTCACTTTGGCGGCGTCACGAACAATGGCAGCATGACTGGACTTAGTCCCGGAGCAGCTGAGGGCGTCTCTGCAACGCCTCGAGCCGTCGGCAACGATTGTAATTCGTCGCGCTTACTGGGCCCCACATTACCAGGTGCTTGGCAAGATCCACAAATACATTTGTTGACCGCTCCTAGCCATAGATCGTCAAATTACTGACGTTACTGATTTCGTGACTTGTGACACGGTAGAAGAAGAAATGCTGGCAGGGACACAGGAGGGAAGACAAATTGTGGTTAAGTCCGGGGTAAAGCCTAAGCTTGAGTCAGTCACGCTGTCACAATGGTCAATTGCAAATCTTGCAATAATGTACCGTCTGATAGGGGAGGGAAAGCTCGTAGGTCAAGGGGTAGTTGACTATTTGTCGTACACAACAAAGGTGTACCAGCTGACACAGAGATTTGAGAATGGGTCTGTTAATTTTTATGACAGAGAGTACCGGAAATTGCAGGGAGCCCATAACTTCCGTTGGGGAACGGACATCCCCCATTTGCACACGATACAGTTGACACCTAGGGTGCGCAGCAATAGGTCAGCACCGGTCAGTCAGCCAAAGGCAAATGTGAGGGTAGGGCCTGTGACTGCAGATGGCAGAGCCATTTGTAAGATGTTTAACACCCACCGTGGGTGTGAGTACACTGACTGTAAATTTGTGTATGTTTGCTCATTGAGAGGATGTGGTCAGCCGCACCCTGCCATGTCACACGCACAGGGACCAACTCAAAGCTATGGGCCTAGGTAGGAATTACCAGCAGTAAGACCCATGCCAGGTCTAAATGTAGAGGCATGGCGTGTCGAGTAGCAAAATTACTAGCACTTAGGCTAGAATTGCAGGGTTTTTCAAAACGTAAGCGGGCTAGCAAAAGGCAATTGCAATGTTTAGCAGGAAAACTAAACTGGGCGGCGGGCGTTATTTACGGCAGGAGAGTATTCCTCCGGCAAATCTTCGATGCAATTGGCCAATTAAGGGCGGCCAATCATAAGTGTGTGTTAACACCGGCAGTGCGGCTGGACATCCAGTGGTGGAATATTTTTATGTGTACCGTACTTTTAATGGATTGTCTTTTATTGTGGACAATGTTCAGGTTACACCTGTGCGTACAGATGTACGTGATACAGCAGCGGGGGTTACTATGACGGTGACTGGTTCTATAGTAATTGGTCGGTAGACTACCGTGAGATTCAGGAGTTGCACATTAACTTAAAAGAACTGGCGGCTGTAGTGTTGGCAGCACAGCGATGGGGCCCGCTGTGGGCAAATAAACGAGTGTTAGTTTGGTCTGATAATGGCACAACTGTACCATGTGTAAACCATGGCTCGTCTCGAAGCCCTCTCTTGATGAAGTACTTAAGGTACATGTTTTGGTTGTCAGCGGTATACAACTTCCGCCTAACGGCTGTGCATGTTCCAGGTGTTGACAATGTGTTGGCAGACAGGATATCTCGCCTACATGAACCTTAATCCAGACATTACCTACGTGTGTTGCTTTCTATGTCACCACGGTCATGGCACATGTCGTACAATGGGTTTGTTTATATTCTGAATAGGTCCTGACTTCATTGACTCTCTAGACAACCGAGTCCGTTGGCTTCAGGGACAAGTGTTCGCAAGCAGTACCCGCCTTACTTACGCATCTCAACGCAAGTTATACTATGTTTTTGCAACCTAGCTGGTATATACCCAGTCCCTCTGTCTCGGGAAGATGCCTGTAGATATATAGCTTTTCTGTCTCAGAAACTAGCCTACACCTCCTTTAAACAGTATATTAATGTGGTGCGTATTTTGCATCTGGAGGCAGGTTTCTTCAATCCCTTTCACAACTGCTGGCATGTAGACATGCTTTTAAAGGGCGTAAAGTGGGCTTTAGGTGCTTCAGTTAAGCAGAAATTACCTATTACTCCAGATATACTTCGCAGGATGTTTACCCTTGTGGATTTCTCCTCCCCTGTGGATGTAACTTTTTGGGCTGCTTGCCTTGTTGCTTTTTTCTCCTTTTTCAGGAAATTTAACCTCTTAGTTAGAAGTCTGGATTCCTTTGATCCTATGCTACATCTATGTCGTAAGGATGCAAGTTTCTCTCACGATGGAGTAGCCTTGGCTGTACGCTGGTCAAAGACTATTGACTACCGGCAGCGTACGTTGTGTACCACTGCCACATATACTTGACTGCCCTCTGTTTCTTACTCACACTCTTGTTCTGTGTTTGCGGCTTTGTACCTCGCCCCCTGACGCTCCCTTGTTCACCTACTCTACACCCCAGGGTTGGCTTCCTCTGACAGTTAATTTTGTTTTCCAGGACAAACTTCTGGTTTTTCTGACTAGGCTGAATTTGAACCCTCCGGACTATTCAGGTCATAGTTTTCGGCGGGGAGGGGCTTCGTTTGCATTAGAATGCGGGCTTCCCACCGAGGTAGTTAAGGCACAGGGGGACTGGTTGAGTAGTGCGTATGAGGGTTATATTCACCCTTCATGGGAAATGCGCAAACGACTGGCTGCCACTTTGGGCAGTTATATAAAATAAGGGTGTTGTCCTAGTGCAGCATGGCTGCTAGACAATACAGTACTTGTTACTTCTACCAGGGTTGAGGTGTGCTTCGGAGATCGTATTTATGTATAGCTGCATAATGTCTGCTATGGGTAATCATGTGACATGAGGTCACATAATAATAAAATGCTTGGCGATCTTCGTTTTCACCCACAACCCTGTGTTCTTGTTATTATTTTATTACTATATATGTTTGATATGTGCTGGAAACAGACTAAGTCTTGGTTTCCCCTATTTGACCAGTATGATTAATGACACAGTTTAAAACTTACAGGCAACTGTCCAGTTTAACAGGGGTCTAGTGGCTTAATGCTGTCTGTTGACACAAGCTACTGCCACTGACCAATTACAGATTAGTCAGTTTCCATCAAACAATAGCAGACAGAGAATCTTAGCTCCACAGCTGGGTGTAATACACAACAAGTGATAAATATATGATACACTGGAAGTGCATATGTATAAAATAATAAAAATGTATAAAGTTATGCCAGATTATGTCTTTATGTATAAAATTAAGAGGACATATTATTTGAGAGCAAAAGGTAGTCTAAAGAAAATTAAAAATGGGTCAGCTGGACGGTGATAGACCGTTTCAACTTGAAGCCTTTGTAAAACTTTTGTCTTGACTTCACCGAAGGCGGTGTCCTGCTGTCAGAACTTCGAAGGTGTTACCTAACTTACAGGTGTTTGTCAGTAAGAATAATGGGATGATAATTTACACCAACATTGTTTCCTGTAAAAGTCATTTTGTGGGATATATTAGCATTAGTCGTGCCAATTCAAAAATTAGTGCTATATAATAGTAGTTTGTCATAATATAAACAAACTCAAAGACAGTTGCAGCTTAGCGTTAGCCTGTTCTGAAATATTTTAATGACATAATGATATATTTCACATAAATATATAGGGAGCTAATGGAGAGGCCCATCATAATCCATAGCACTACAAAATAAAGTATCTGAAAGTCACACTTCATATATTGAGTGACACATCTCATACTGTCTTTCTGGACTGTCGCAATGTCCAATAGTTTCCTATCACAACCCTCGTGTACAATATACCAAAGCTATATATATCCAACACCACAACATATGTATTATCATTGGATAGGTAATTGAATAATCTTTCAGACGAACGCAACTTGTAGCAGCAGAAAATGAAGCATACAAAAGTTACACCGCAAACAATGACATGCATTCTCAAAATGTGATTCATTCAAAAATTAGTGCTGTATTAATAGTAGTTTGTCAAAATGTAAACAAACTCAAAGACAGTTGCAGCTTACTGTCCACCAAGCAGTAGCAGAGCAGTTTTATAATAATAATAATCCACAAGTTAAGTGGCAGTGATCTTCCTTTTATCATTCATGTGATGTTTATTGTGAGCAGGACGGACAAATGGTTATCATACGTAGACAGGTACAGAAAGAAACTGACGTTTTCTATAAAAAGAACACGTTTGCCTATCAATGGCATGTATTTCGTAGTGTTGCCGTTTCTGCCGGGTAGAAACAGTTTCTGCCCGGCATAAATCAAACAACCCTGTAGGTCATTATTAATCAAATGTTTTTTGGTGAATCATAGTGACATATCATTAAGGGTTATGATGGAAGTAAAATGTTTACATGTTTACATGTTTACTGTTCACTTATTGCACCACGTCTTGCATTTAGAGGAATAATTATAATAGAAAATAAAATGTTGTGGCACATATTTTTAAATACATGCATCGATGAGAAACCGGGAATTACTTTTCTGTGGCCTAAGAATAACTAATTTCAATAAACTTTCTGCTTATATAAAACAACTGCATAAGAATATATATCCATACAGACTCCGCATGTGACAGATGTTTTGGGAAGGGGAATAGTGTTCTGTTTTTGTACAGCAGTCTATTGACCCAAGCCTCTGCCAGTGACCAATTACAGATTAGTCACACTTTAACCAGTCAGCCACAGTGAGGTGTGACAGATGTTGTGGGAAAAGGGATTAGTTGAACAAAAGGACTGGAAGCCTGCTAGATCTGCTGCTACAGTAGACCATTTAATTAGCAAATTTTGCATTTTAGGGGACCTTTGAAGCCCTTAGAATGATTCAATCAAATACAGATTTCTTGTGTATAGTGGCACTACCACATGAAATGTCTATGCAAAATTAGAGAAAAAGTTGCTGAACGGTTTCTGAGATACGGCAGCTAACGGCGGATGGCAGACGCAGAGTGATTGCAATTGTCCCTTGGACTTTCGGCCAAAGGACTAAAAAGTGAAACTGAAAAAACCCACATTAAATTGGAATTGAACTCCGCAAAGTGAGACGAATGGATAAAAACGGAAAACAAATTTACAACATTTTTCTACATAAATTTACACCAGTCCATTAATAGAACGTTGCAGAGATCTGGAAACTTATAGAAGTGTATGGGGCGACCCACAGAGGGCACTACCTACCTGCTCTGGCAGATGTACTTCCATTGGTGTGTAGGTGGGCCAGTAGCCCATGGTGAGGATGTTCACTGTGAGGTCTATGTTGCCAGGCGCCTGCACCGAATGCATATACTGCAACACAGCGGGTCATAGCTAGAACATATCTAATATGTCACCTGCCGCAGCAAAGTGGGTATTTAGTCGCAAAATTGTGAAATAGTTTTGTACCTTTTTTGATTCTACAACCCATAAGCTTTAAAATGATACCTCGTTTGTTGAAATATGTGCAGGAGTTTTCGAGTTGTTGCTAAAATTGAAACACCTAAACTATTAGAAACTACGTTTTAAGAAACAAGGTCATTTTGACTCGTGCTACTGTTTTTTTAATACATGGATTTGCACCCAGCAGAACAATACTCTTGTCACAAAATGTGTAATTAACAGACCGATTTGAGATCTGTACGGAAAGAAGAAGATCTAGTGGTGGGGGGTGACTGTGTGGACCCTCTGTCTGATGTTACCTGTTTAAATGACTGCATGAAGTCCTTAGACAATTCCATGTCTTTAAACATCCCCTCCAGCTTGCTTGTGAAGCCCCCTCCGCACTCTGACAACAAACAACATTACTATTTATTATTAGTAAGCATTTATAGTGCACCACATACATGTATCTGAATAGAGTACCTGCTCAAAGGCACTGACTATATAACTTATAGTACAAGTATAAATAAAACACATTAAAATGAATTGAATAGTAAAACAAAATTAGATGATTTACGAGAAGTTGTTTACAAAGTAAGTTAGGTAAACAAGAGCAAGTAAAATCTAAATTAAATATTTGAAAAATACAAGAAATTAATTGAGTTAACAGGTTATGTGTACCTAAAATAAATAAGGTGCTTAGATTAGTTAAATAAATAGATTGAATAACTTGATTAAAAAAATACATCATAAAATTGTAAGTCCATATGACTAGTGTCGCTGGTTCGAAGCATCACCTAATAATACAAGCAAAATACCCACCCCCTAGATGGCGCTACGCACACATAGACGCAGAGGCGGTTTCTTAAAGTATTTGCACGAAATGTTTTACGAAAGATAACATGCAATGTTTTAAGTGATTGTTCCAAGGTACACATACCATCCAATGATCAATTACATAAGCTTTGACAACATTACCTCATTTTAATGATGACAACATCACTTCATCTTAACTGTGACAACATTACCTCATTTTAATGGTGACAACATCACTTCATCTTAACTGTGACAACATTACCTCATTTTAATGGTGACAACATCACTTCATCTTAACTGTGACAACATTACCTCATTTTAATGGTGACAACTTCACTTCATCTTAACTGTGACAACATTACCTCATTTTAATGAAGAAGACATAATTTAATCTTAACTGTGACAACATTAGAGCTCATTTTAATGGTGACAACATCACTTCATCTTAACTGTGACAACAACATCTTAACTTTGAAAATATTTAATATACATTAACCTTGTATTAAGTTTAATAACATTACCTTGTTTTAAATTTGACAATATCACATTGTTTTAAAGTTTCAACATCACTGTTACCTTGTTTTAACATTAACAACAATACTTTATTTTAAGTTTAACAATATTACCTTGTTTTAACTTTGACAGCATCGATTTCTCGGCATCGACTGAAGCACTCTTGCCTACTAGTAACCTCTTAGCCAGATCCTTCTTGTAGAACGCCTCAAAGACATCTTTACCTGCAAACACACATACACATCTCGCATAATTGATGTCTCACATTAATAGGTAAGTTCTCATACAGCGCAGTATCCAGTCCTTAGGACTGCTTTACACTTCACTCCCTGGCAGACCTGTTCAACCGAACATCATCTCGACTTCTCTGGGAAGCATTCAGCAATGCTGTAGTTACTGCATGAAGAATATTATCCTTACACAAATAGCCACCATTGTCTATAAACAGGTACTCAATTATACTGTGCAATTCTGTAACAAACCTTCCTACAATTTTCTTGGAGATGCTATCACATGACCACCGCCAACATCACATGACCACCGCCAACATCACGTGACCACCGCCAACATCACGTGACCACCGCCAACATCACGTGACCACCGCCAACATCACACGACCACCGCCAACATCACGTGACCACCGCCAACATCACGTGACCACCGCCAACATCACGTGACCACCGCCAACATCACGTGACCACCGCCAACATCACGTGACCACCGCCAACATCACGTGACGGGAGTATAACATTATTTAATGTTCTTCCTTTGTTGTGCTCATTATGTCATTATATAGGATTTGTCTTAATTTGACTTGTATTGTACGTATTGTAATGAGTTACAATAAATTTAATTTGATTTGATTTGACAACAGAGAATAGCGCACATTAACAGTAAGAGGTACAGGTAAGTTCTTATATAGCACAGTATTCAGTCCTTAGGACTGCTCAAAGCACTTTCCTCATTCAGCCATACTGCAGTTACTGAATGAATATTATTTGTACACAAACATCCACCATTGTCTGTAGCCAGGTACTCATTTATATAATACTGTGCAATTCTGTATGAACCTTCCTGCAATTTCCTTAGAAATGCCGTCATGTGACCATCAACAACGTCACATGACAACAGAGAATAGCAGACATTAACACTGATGAAAGTAAAGTAAACGTAAAGGTAAGTAGTTCTTATATAACGCAGTATCCAGTCCTCAGGACTGCTCAAAGCACTGTACACTTCACCCCTGGTAGACCTGTTCATTTGAACACCATCACGACTTCTCTGGGAAGCATTCAGCCATGCTCCAGTTACTGCATGAGGTATATTCGTAAACAAAATTCCCACCACCGTTTATAGCCAAGCACTCATGTACACAGATGCAATTCTGTAACACCTTCCTACAATTTCATAACACAATCATACTGTTACATAGTATAAACTATACCCATCATAACACAATCATACTGTTACATGGTATAAACTATACCTATCATAACACAATCATACTGTTACATAGTATAAACTATACCCATCATAACACAATCATACTGTTACATGGTATAAACTATACCTATCATAACACAATCATACTGTTACATAGTATAAAATATACCCATCATAACACAATCATACTGTTACAAAGTATAAACTATACCCATCATAACACAATCATACTGTTACATAGTATAAACTATACCTATCATAACACAATCATACTGTTACATAGTATAAAATATACCCATCACAACACAATCATACTGTTACATGGTATAAACTATACCTATCAGAACACAATCATACTGTTACATGGTATAAACTATACCTATCATAACACAATCATAATGTTACATAGTATAAAATATACCCATCATAACACAATCATACTGTTACAAAGTATAAACTATATCCACCATAACACAATCATACTGTTACATAGTATAAACAATAGCCATCATAACACAATCATACTGTTACATGGTATAAAATATACCCATCATAACACAATCATACTGTTACACAGTATAAAATATACCCATCATAACACAATCATACTGTTACATAGTATAAACAATAGCCATCATAACACAATCATACTGTTACATGGTATAAAATATACCCATCACAACACAATCATACTGTTACACAGTATAAAATATACCCATCATAACACAATCATACTGTTACAAAGTATAAACTATATCCACCATAACACAATCATACTGTTACATAGTATAAAATATACCCATCATAACACAATCATACTGTTACAAAGTATAAACTATATCCACCATAACACAATCATACTGTTACATAGTATAAACAATAGCCATCATAACACAATCATACTGTTACATAGTATAAAATATACCCATCATAACACAATCATACTGTTACATGGTATAAACTATACCCATCATAACACAATCATACTGTTACATGGTATAAACTATACCTATCATAACACAATCATACTGTTACATGGTATAAACTATACCTATCATAACACAATCATAATGTTACATAGTACAAACTATACCCATCATAACACAATCATACTGTTACATAGTATAAAATATACCCATCATAACACAATCATACTGTTACAAAGTATAAACTATATTCACCATAACACAATCATACTGTTACATAGTATAAACAATAGCCATCATAACACAATCATACTGTTACATAGTATAAAATATACCCATCATAACACAATCATACTGTTACATGGTATAAACTATACCCATCATAACACAATCATACTGTTATATAGTATAAACTATACCCATCATAACACAATCATACTGTTACATGGTATAAACTATACCCATCATAACACAGTCATACTGTTACACAGTATAAACTATACCCATCACAACACAATCATACTGTTACATAGTATAAACTATACCCATCACAACACAATCATACTGTTATATAGTATAAAATATACCCATCATAACACAATCATACTGTTACATAGTATAAAATATACCCATCACAACACAATCATACTGTTATATAGTATAAACTATACCCATCATAACACAGTCATACTGTTACACAGTATAAACTATACCCATCACAACACAATCATACTGTTACACAGTATAAACTATACCCATCATAACACAATCATACTGTTACAAAGTATAAACTATATCCACCATAACACAATCATACTGTTACATAGTATAAACAATAGCCATCATAACACAATCATACTGTTACACAGTATAAAATATACCCATCACAACACAATCATACTGTTACATAGTATAAACTATACCCATCATAACACAATCATACTGTTACATAGTATAAAATATACCCATCATAACACAATCATACTGTTACAAAGTATAAACTATATCCACCATAACACAATCATACTGTTACATAGTATAAACAATAGCCATCATAACACAATCATACTGTTACACAGTATAAAATATACCCATCACAACACAATCATACTGTTACATAGTATAAACTATACCCATCACAACACAATCATACTGTTATATAGTATAAAATATACCCATCATAACACAATCATACTGTTACATGGTATAAACTATACCCATCATAACACAATCATACTGTTACATGGTATAAACTATACCTATCAGAAAAACAATCATACTGTTACATGGTATAAACTATACCTATCATAACACAATCATAATGTTACATAGTATAAAATATACCCATCATAACACAATCATACTGTTACACAGTATAAACTATACCCATCATAACACAATCATACTGTTACAAAGTATAAACTATATCCACCATAACACAATCATACTGTTACATAGTATAAACAATAGCCATCATAACACAATCATACTGTTACACAGTATAAAATATACCCATCACAACACAATCATACTGTTACATAGTATAAACTATACCCATCACAACACAATCATACTGTTATATAGTATAAAATATACCCATCATAACACAATCATACTGTTACATGGTATAAACTATACCCATCATAACACAATCATACTGTTACATAGTATAAACTATACCCATCATAACACAATCATACTGTTATATAGTATAAACTATACCCATCATAACACAATCATACTGTTACACAGTATAAACTATACCCATCACAACACAATCATACTGTTACATAGTATAAACTATACCCATCACAACACAATCATACTGTTACACAGTATAAACTATACCCATCACAACACAATCATACTGTTACAAAGTATAAACTATATCCATCACAACACAATCATACTGTTACATAGTATAAACTATACCCATCACAACACAATCATACTGTTATATAGTATAAAATATACCCATCATAACACAATCATACTGTTACATGGTATAAACTATACCCATCATAACACAATCATACTGTTATATAGTATAAACTATACCCATCATAACACAATCATACTGTTACACAGTATAAACTATACCCATCACAACACAATCATACTATTACATAGTATAAACTATACCCATCACAACACAATCATACTGTTACAAAGTATAAACTATATCCATCACAACACAATCATACTGTTACATAGTATAAACTATACCCATCACAACACAATCATACTGTTATATAGTATAAAATATACCCATCATAACACAATCATACTGTTACATGGTATAAACTATACCCATCATAACACAATTATACTGTTATATAGTATAAACTATACCCATCATAACACAATCATACTGTTACATAGTATAAACTATACCCATCACAACACAATCATACTGTTACATGGTATAAACTATACCCATCATAACACAATCATACTGTTACATAGTATAAACTATACCCATCATAACACAATCATACTGTTACATAGTATAAACTATACCCATCATAACACAATCATACTGTTACATAGTATAAACTATACCCATCATAACACAATCATACTGTTACATAGTATAAATGGTACCTATCATAACACACCTACACCAAAATGTGTTTTAATAAAACATTTTCTGTTGTAGAAATTAAAGTGTCTTGGTAGGAAATAGTTAGTTCACATGGCATGTTCGCTTCTTTCTAACGCATATATATAATATTTTTTGTGGAAATGTTAGTGTCTGAGGTTTCAGGCACTGAGGTGTCTGAGGTTTCAGGGATAACATTTTTAAATAAAAGCCCGACCATTCCAAATGCTCACAATTTCCAAGTAGCATTTGTGTATAACTTTCATTTTTGTTACACCCAACATGCCTACAATACAAGTCATAAATTGTCAATATGGAAAGATTTATTTTTCAGTGTCATGTCCAAAGTTACATGGAATTGCCCATTAGTAGATAAAAGAACAGATTTTCATAAAAAGTGTCATAAAACACAGTAGTAAGTTGGTGACCTGTCATCGTTTATGACAGATTACCAGAACCGTCACCAAAGCAGATTTTCCTGAAAACAACAATGACCAGGGAGTAAGCAATACTGGAGTCATCTTGAGGTCAACTGACCACCAGGAGTGACCCTTAGCGCTGGTCACAGCCTTGGGACATTGACCACACTAAAGAACCCTTCACTTAAGAGTGTGGCAATTCGAAGACATAACTAGATTGTAGGCGTAGTTCCTCGGACAGAGGCCGGTCGAGTTACAGATGTGATTATAGCCCCCTAGGCTGGCCAGAAACAGACCGCAGGAGAGCTATGATTGTGACGACAGAGACGAGGATTGTCGCCGATACAACAACATTTATGGATGCGATTGTAAAGATCAATAATTGTGGCCGTAACAGCGCGACCCACAGACGATTTATGTCATCGGTGGTAGACGCATGACACGCTCTGTCAGTGTATCTGTGTCTTCCATCTCTCTCCCTCTCTCCTTATCTCTCCCATTCCATCCCTCCACCCCTCTCCCATCAGTGGTGGTTGTGTGCCTGGCTCTATCTGTATCTCTGTCTGTTTCCTCTATCTCTCTCCCTCTCTCCTTCTCTTTCTCCTTTCTTCCCTCCATGCCTATCCCACCCTCTCCCTTTCCCCTCCCTTCTTGAGATCTATGTCTCAACACCTCCCTTTTCCTTTCTTTCCTCCCTCCTTCCGACCTTTCCTCCTATTCCTCCCTCCTAATTTCTCACCCCCAGCCTCCTCCCCTCACCCTATTCACTCTTCCCTTCGCTGTCCATCAACTTTCTGGAATTGCTGTCATATACTATATAAAGGTGACTCTCCTGACACATCAGTGAGTATGTAAGTGCATGAGTGAGTGCATGAGTGAGTATGTAAGTGCATGAGTGAGTGCATGAGTGAGTAAATATGATATTGCATGCGTGAGTATAATTATGTGATATTGCATGTGTGAGTGAGTGAGTATATGTGATAGTGCATGAGTGAGTATGTAGTGAGTATGTAAGTGCATGAGTGAGTATGTAAGTGCATGAGTGAGTATGTAACTGCATGAGTGAGTATGTAAATGACTGAGTGAGTGAGTGAGTGAGTGAGTGAGTGAGTGAGTGAGTGAGTGATATGACAGAACGACATGACAAACATAATCATTCGGAGACAGTCCAGCTGTTTGTTACAGTTTGACAAACACAGTGTGGCAGTCAACACCAGCTGGTGTGTCACCATAAATGTCACACAGTGCTTGACACCACCACTGAGGACAGCTGCAATGTATTCTGGGAAGGATGCTACCACAAACAGGAAATGACAACATACACAGTCAAGGCATCTGTGATCCTAACTTGATAGGTTAATTTCCGCTGGGTATTACACCTGTCAGTTGGGAGTAAGGTGGGAGAATGCCTTCGATATCCCGGAGGGAAACAAGCCTTGATTTTTTTAGGATTACACTCATGGACCAAATTTCAATGTTGGGAATGTTTATTTTGCAATCTTAAAATTTGAAGGAAAAATTATTTTCCAATTCGTACTGATGTTGTTCACATTTTGTACTGACTACAAATGATTAACTATTTTGGGTCGCCAGCCCTCTATTGCGGGCAGCCATCTTGTGACATTTGGGGTCGGCGGCCCGAAATAGCAGGTTCAGGTATAAGCTAGCTTGCATTCAATGAAACTCCCATTTGGTCGCTATGTGGCGCCACTTGTTGCATATTGAACACCACGGGAATAACTCAGATTTCTGTTCATGTCAAAGTTGTCATACTGTTCTATTAAAAATTCCAAAGTTATTTAGTTTTTTCTACAGACCATCGATTATGGCGGCGGCTGTTTGCAGCAGTGCTGCTGACGACGATGTTTTGGAATATCTGATGGACAGTTTTAGTGACAATTCAGACTTACAAAAAAGCGTGTTTTGGAAGGCGATAATGTGTGTTTTTGCCGACTTGTCACTGAAAGTATCGACGAAGATTGTGATGATTCTACTGCTGAAATTGATGATATTTTTGATGGGTTTTCTAACAATGACATCAACAATTCTGGTGACACTGGACCATCGGTAAATTTTGAATTATCCTTACTGTGGTAACCAGATTATAAAAAAATTCCATGATCTTCTCCACTGATCAATCTAGTTCCAGAATATACCAGGTGTTCCTATTCGAAAACTTATTTCTTGGTGAAAAACACAACTGAAGTGAAATAGGTAATATTTCTAATAACTACCACGGAATGCTGTCTGCAGTAGTCGCGTGGTGACAGGGATGCACACCTGAAACGGTTAAGAAAGCTTCCAGCTAATAACTGCCTAATGGAACAAACATCACCTTTAACAAAGTAAAAATAAGTTCACAAATACAAGGCTGTTGAAGTTCCCGAAAAGATTAGTAGAGTAGAGAGGGCTCACGGGGGGTGCAAGGGAGGGCACTTGAGGATTTCACATCCATAAACAAAATGAAAGTCCCTGACATGATGGACAAAAGAAATATGTATGTGTCTGTCAAAAAGAAACTACATTTTTCTTATTCCAAAAAGACACATAAATATAACCAGTAAACAGTGAATGAAACAGGCATCCACATTTCAAAGCTGTAACTGATCATGCTGGCATATTAACGCATGTGTTCATGCATTCGCACACACACATGCATGTATGTGTGAATGCATAACAAATAATTAAGCAGGACATCATTAACTGGATCAGATGACACTTAATTAGGAGAAAATAATTAAATCTTGTTGTAGAGAGTGGATACGCATCCAACGGCCACTCGTGAGTAGAGCAGTGCTTGCTCGAGACACTTGTGGGTGGGTCCCAGTGATAGTGGACTAGTCCAGAGAACACGCCTACAATCACACGCCACTGTGTGACATACCCAGCTCTAGCAGCAGCACAGCACTGCACACAGCTGCTGACAACATAGCTGCCAACACTCAACACTGCTGTGTCAACACCAAAACTACAGGTGAGTGTTAATGTTGTATTGCTGTGTGAAGTACAAACACTACAGGTAAGTGTTATAGCCATATGGCTGTGTTCACATCTGACACTGTTGTCAATGCCGAACACTGCTGTGACATTATAAAGTCCAACACTACAGGTAAGTGTTATAGCCATATGGCTGTGTTCACATCTGACACTGTTGTCAATGCCGAACACTGCTGTGACATTATAAAGTCCAACACTACAGGTAAGTGTTATAGCCATATGGCTGTGTTCACATCTGACACTGTTGTCAATGCCGAACACTGCTGTGACATTATAAAGTCCAACACTACAGGTAAGTGTTATAGCCATATGGCTGTGTTCACATCTGACACTGTTGTCAATGCCGAACACTGCTGTGACATTATAAAGTCCAACACTACAGGTAAGTGTTATAGCCATATGGCTGTGTTCACATCTGACACTGTTGTCAATGCAGAACACTGCTGTGACATTATAAAGTCCAACACTACAGGTAAGTGTTAAGGCCACAATATTATCCCATACTACAATGTTAAGTTATAAATCGAGACAATAACAATTAAAAGCTGGAACATGGGTACAACATGTCACTGACCTATGCCTATATGCTAACTGTGGGGCACAGTAACTCCATCTCCTCCAAGGCACTGAGGTAAAACATGTCAGTGACCTATGCCTATATGCTAACTGTGGGGCACAGTAACTTCATCTCCTCCAAGGCACCGAGGTACAACATGTCACTGACCTATGCCTATATGCTAACTGTGGGGCACAGTAACTTCATCTCCTCCAAGGCACTGAGGTAAAACATGTCAGTGACCTATGCCTATATGCTAACTGTGGGGCACAGTAACTCCATCTCCTCCAAGGCACCGAGGTACAACATGTCACTGACCTATGCCTATATGCTAACTGTGGGGCACAGTAACTCCATCTCCTCCAAGGCACCGAGGTAAAACATGTCACTGACCTATGCCTATATGCTAACTGTGGGGCACAGTAACTTCATCTCCTCCAAGGCACTGAGGTAAAACATGTCACTGACCTATGCCTATATGCTAACTGTGGGGCACAGTAACTCCATCTCCTCCAAGGCACCGAGGTACAACATGTCACTGACCTATGCCTATATGCTAACTGTGGGGCACAGTAACTCCATCTCCTCCAAGGCACTGAGGTAAAACATGTCACTGACCTATGCCTATATGCTAACTGTGGGGCACAGTAACTCCATCTCCTCCAAGGCACCGAGGTAAAACATGTCACTGACCTATGCCTATATGCTAACTGTGGGGCACAGTAACTCCATCTCCTCCAAGGCACTGAGGTAAAACATGTCACTGACCTATGCCTATATGCTAACTGTGGGGGCACAGTAACTCCATCTCCTCCAAGGCACTGAGGTAAAACATGTCACTGACCTATGCCTATATGCTAACTGTGGGGCACAGTAACTCCATCTCCTCCAAGGCACCGAGGTAAAACATGTCACTGACCTATGCCTATATGCTAACTGTGGGGCACAGTAACTTCATCTCCTCCAAGGCACCGAGGTAAAACATGTCAGTGACCTATGCCTATATGCTAACTGTGGGGCACAGTAACTCCATCTCCTCCAAGGCACTGAGGTAAAACATGTCACTGACCTATGCCTATATGCTAACTGTGGGGCACAGTAGCTCCATCTCCTCCAAGGCACTGAGGTAAAACATGTCACTGACCTATGCCTATATGCTAACTGTGGGGCACAGTAACTCCATCTCCTCCAAGGCACCGAGGTAAAATATGCCACTGACCTATGCCTATATGCTAACTGTGGGGAATAGTAACTTCATCTCCTCCAAGGCACCGAGATAAAACATGTCACTGACCTATGCCTATATGCTAACTGTGGGGCACAGTAACTCCATCTCCTCCAAGGCACCGAGATAAAACATGTCACTGACCTATGCCTATATGCTAACTGTGGGGCACAGTAACTCCATCTCCTCCAAGGCACCGAGATAAAACATGTCACTGACCTATGCCTATATGCTAACTGTGGGGCACAGTAACTCCATCTCCTCCAAGGCACCGAGGTAAAACATGTCACTGACCTATGCCTATATGCTAACTGTGGGGCACAGTAACTCCATCTCCTCCAAGGCACCGAGATAAAACATGTCAGTGACCTATGCCTATACGCTAACTGTGGGGGCACAGTAGCTCCATCTCCTCCAAGGCACCGAGGTAAAACATGTCAGTGACCTATGCCTATACGCTAACTGTGGGGGCACAGTAACTCCATCTCCTCCAAGGCACCGAGGTAAAACATGTCACTGACCTATGCCTATATGCTAACTGTGGGGCACAGTAACTTCATCTCCTCCAAGGCACCGAGGTAAAACATGTCAGTGACCTGTGCCTATATGCTAACTGTGGGGCACAGTAACTTCATCTCCTCCAAGGCACCAAGGTAAAATATGTCACTGACCTATGCCTATATGCTAACTGTGGGGCACAGTAACTTCATCTCCTCCAAGGCACCGAGGTAAAATATGTCACTGACCTATGCCTATATGCTAACTGTGGGGCACAGTAACTTCATCTCCTCCAAGGCACCGAGGTAAAACATGTCACTGACCTATGCCTATATGCTAACTGTGGGGGCACAGTAACTCCATCTCCTCCAAGGCACTGAGGTAAAACATGGTGACCTATGCCTATCGTAACTGTGAGGCTGGTAACTCCATCTCCTCCAAGGCACCGGGTAAAACATGTCACTGACCTATGCCTATATGCTAACTGTGGGGCACAGTAACTTCATCTCCTCCAAGGCACCGAGGTAAAACATGTCACTGACCTATGCCTATATGCTAACTGTGGGGCACAGTAACTTCATCTCCTCCAAGGCACCGAGGTAAAACATGTCACTGACCTATGCCTATATGCTAACTGTGGGGCACAGTAACTTCATCTCCTCCAAGGCACCGAGGTAAAACATGTCAGTGACCTGTGCCTATATGCTAACTGTGGGGCACAGTAACTTCATCTCCTCCAAGGCACCAAGGTAAAATATGTCACTGACCTATGCCTATATGCTAACTGTGGGGCACAGTAACTTCATCTCCTCCAAGGCATCGAGGTAAAATATGTCACTGACCTATGCCTATATGCTAACTGTGGGGCACAGTAACTTCATCTCCTCCAAGGTACCGAGGTAAAATATGTCAGTGACCTATGCCTATATGCTAACTGTGGGGCACAGTAACTCCATCTCCTCCAAGGTACCGAGGTAAAATATGTCAGTGACCTATGCCTATATGCTAACTGTGGGGCACAGTAACTCCATCTCCTCCAAGGCACCGAGGTAAAACATGTCACTGACCTATGCCTATATGCTAACTGTGGGGCACAGTAACTTCATCTCCTCCAAGGCACCGAGGTAAAATATGTCACTGACCTATGCCTATATGCTAACTGTGGGGCACAGTAACTTCATCTCCTCCAAGGTACCGAGGTAAAATATGTCAGTGACCTATGCCTATATGCTAACTGTGGGGCACAGTAACTCCATCTCCTCCAAGGTACCGAGGTAAAATATGTCAGTGACCTATGCCTATATGCTAACTGTGGGGCACAGTAACTCCATCTCCTCCAAGGCACCGAGGTAAAACATGTCACTGACCTATGCCTATATGCTAACTGTGGGGCACAGTAACTCCATCTCCTCCAAGGCACCGAGATAAAACATGTCACTGACCTATGCCTATATGCTAACTGTGGGGCACAGTAACTTCATCTCCTCCAAGGCACCGAGATAAAATATGTCACTGACCTATGCCTATATGCTAACTGTGGGGCACAGTAACTTCATCTCCTCCAAGGCACCGAGGTAAAATATGTCACTGACCTATGCCTATATGCTAACTGTGGGGCACAGTAACTTCATCTCCTCCAAGGCACCGAGGTAAAATATGTCAGTGACCTATGCCTATATGCTAACTGTGGGGCACCGTAACTTCATCTCCTCCAAGGCACCGAGGTAAAACATGTCACTGACCTATGCCTATATGCTAACTGTGGGGCACAGTAACTTCATCTCCTCCAAGGCACCGAGGTAAAATATGTCACTGACCTATGCCTATATGCTAACTGTGGGGCACGGTAACTTCATCTCCTCCAAGGCACCGAGGTAAAATATGTCACTGACCTATGCCTATATGCTAACTGTGGGGCACAGTAACTTCATCTCCTCCAAGGCACCGAGGTAAAACATGTCACTGACCTATGCCTATATGCTAACTGTGGGGGCACAGTAACTTCATCTCCTCCAAGGCACCGAGGTAAAACATGTCAGTGACCTATGCCTATATGCTAACTGTGGGGCACAGTAACTTCATCTCCTCCAAGGCACCGAGGTAAAACATGTCACTGACCTATGCCTATATACTAACTGTGGGGCACAGTAACTCCATCTCCTCCAAGGCACCGAGGTAAAACATGTCACTGACCTTTGCCTATATGCTAACTGTGGGGCACAGTAAATTCATCTCCTCCAAGGCACTGAGATTCACTTGTCTCTTTCTAGAGTCATTCGTTTCCCTGGGCCACTGGCCTCTCATCTACCAATTAGCGATATTGTTTGAAAAACACAAACGTATTATTTCGAGTAATTTACTTTTTCAGTGAACAAATTGAGTCGTGAAACACTAGCCAGACGGCGCCACTGTGGTGCTATGTTCGATTTACCGACAGGTCATTATCAGCTTCACTATTTGGTGACAGCAGAAATTAAATTGTCAGCAAGAACGAGTTCTAGATCAAAATACCACGGGTGGGCGTAAACTTGTAAAAACTTAGTGGAATTGTGGGCAAAACGTTGCACATTACACAGCAAACCTTTGAATATGTTTCAGATAATATGAAGATGACGTTGTTGACAGTTGCCCTAGTCTATGTCGTTGCATTAACTCCCCTACTGGACGCCAGGGGGTTTTATGCCCCCTACTACAGGGCCATCACACGAAATGCCCCTCCCCAGCACAACGAGGTCGGCAAACACTTCCCAACACAACCCCCTGTTCGGAGCACATCGGAACAAAACGGAGCCAAGCAGTCACTCCGCGTGAAGCCAGAGCACGGTGCTCCGGATGAGTTACTCCAGAGTGCCACAAGACAGGAGAAAGGACAAGGTGCTCCGGAGTTACTCTGGAGCATGGCAGAGCAGCTCCGGGGTCTGCAGACTCAGATGGGGTTTGTCAAGTTCCAGAGTCAACGCATCTGGAGACAGCTGAAGAAACTGCAGAGATGTGACACCCCCAAGTTGACAGGTACACAGGGGTCGAGTCAAAACACGGGGGTTGTATCAAAAGACAGAGGTCCGGTCAAAACATCAGGTCAAAAGACAGGGGTTGGGGTTAAGACAAGGGTCGGGTCAAAACAGTGGGATCGGGTCAACACACAGGGGTCTGGTTAAAATAGGGGGATCAGGTCTAAAGTCCGGGGTTAGGTCAAAACATAGGGATCAGGTTAAAACAGAGGTCAGGTCAAATTGCACAGCATTAATGGATCTGCGACAAACTACGGGAGGTTTTACAAACAACTGAAAATTTACAATGTGCCTAAAATGCGATCTTGTGGTATTACCTGACTGCTGAGTGACTAACGCGAAAAGTACTAATTGAGGAGGCAGAGGAGGGTCTGACAGTTAGTACTCTCTCTCTAGAAACAGGTAAATCTTAACAACTGAGGGGACAGAGGAGAGTCTGACAGTTAGTACTCTCTCTCTAGAAACAGGTAAATCTCAACAACTGAGGGGACAGAGGAGAGTCTGACAGTTAGTACTCTCTCTCTAGAAACAGGTAAATCTCAACAACTGAGGGGACAGAGGAGGGTCTGACAGTTAGTACTCTCTCTCTCTAGAAACAGGTAAATCTCAACAACTGAGGGGACAGAGGAGAGTCTGACAGTTAGTACTCTGTCTCTAGAAACAGGTAAATCTCAACAACTGAGGGGACAGAGGAGAGTCTGACAGTTAGTACTCTCTCTCTACAAACAAGTAAATCTCAACAACTGAGGGGACAGAGGAGGGTCTGACAGTTAGTACTCTCTCTCTCTCTACAAACAGGTAAATCTCAACAACTGAGGGGACAGAGGAGGGTCTGACAGTTAGTACTCTCTCTCTCTACAAACAGGTAAATCTCAACAACTGAGGGGACAGAGGAGAGTCTGACAGTTAGTACTCTCTCTCTACAAACAGGTAAATCTCAACAACTGAGGGGACAGAGGAGGGTCTGACAGTTAGTACTCTCTCTCTCCAAACAGGTAAATCTCAACAACTGAGGGGACAGAGGAGAGTCTGACAGTTAGTACTCTCTCTCTCTACAAACAGGTAAATCTCAACAACTGAGGGGACAGAGGAGGGTCTGACAGTTAGTACTCTCTCTCTCTACAAACAGGTAAATCTCAACAACTGAGGGGACAGAGGAGAGTCTGACAGTTAGTACTCTCTCTCTAGAAACAGGTAAATCTCAACAACTGAGGGGACAGAGGAGGGTCTGACAGTTAGTACTCTCTCTCTAGAAACAGGTAAATCTCAACAACTGAGGGGACAGAGGAGAGTCTGACAGTTAGTACTCTCTCTCTAGAAACAGGTAAATCTCAACAACTGAGGGGACAGAGGAGGGTCTGACAGTTAGTACTCTCTCTCTCTACAAACAGGTAAATCTCAACAACTGAGGGGACAGAGGAGAGTCTGACAGTTAGTACTCTCTCTCTAGAAACAGGTAAATCTCAACAACTGAGGGGACAGAGGAGAGTCTGACAGTTAGTACTCTCTCTCTACAAACAAGTAAATCTCAACAACTGAGGGGACAGAGGAGGGTCTGACAGTTAGTACTCTCTCTCTCTCTACAAACAGGTAAATCTCAACAACTGAGGGGACAGAGGAGGGTCTGACAGTTAGTACTCTCTCTCTCTACAAACAGGTAAATCTCAACAACTGAGGGGACAGAGGAGAGTCTGACAGTTAGTACTCTCTCTCTCTACAAACAGGTAAATCTCAACAACTGAGGGGACAGAGGAGGGTCTGACAGTTAGTACTCTCTCTCTAGAAACAGATAAATCTCAACAACTGAGGGGACAGAGGAGAGTCTGACAGTTAGTACTCTCTCTCTACAAACAAGTAAATCTCAACAACTGAGGGGACAGAGGAGGGTCTGACAGTTAGTACTCTCTCTCTCTCTCTACAAACAGGTAAATCTCAGTCTGACAGTAGTACTCTCTCTCTCTACAAACAGGTAATCTCAACAACTGAGGGGACAGAGGAGAGTCTGACAGTTAGTACTCTCTCTCTAAAACAGGTAAATCTCAACAACTGAGGGGACAGAGGAGGGTCTGACAGTTAGTACTCTCTCTCTCTAGAAACAGGTAAATCTCAACAACTGAGGGGACAGAGGAGAGTCTGACAGTTAGTACTCTCTCTTTAGAAACAGGTAAATCTCAACAACTGAGGGGACAGAGGAGAGTCTGACAGTTAGTACTCTCTCTCTAGAAACAGGTAAATCTCAACAACTGAGGGGACAGAGGAGAGTCTGACAGTTAGTACTCTCTCTCTCCAAACAGGTCTCTGAGGGGACAGAGGAGAGTCTGACAGTTAGTACTCTCTCTCTACAAACAGGTAAATCTCAACAACTGAGGGGACAGAGGAGGGTCTGACAGTTAGTACTCTCTCTCTCAGGTAAATCTCAACAACTGAGGGGACAGAGGAGAGTCTGACAGTTAGTACTCTCTCTCTCCAAACAGGTAAATCTCAACAACTGAGGGGACAGAGGAGAGTCTGACAGTTAGTACTCTCTCTCTATAAATCTCAACAACTGAGGGGACTCTGACAGTTAGTAACAAACAGGTAAATCTCAACAACTGAGGGGACAGAGGAGAGTCTGACAGTTAGTACTCTCTCTCTCTACAAACAGGTAAATCTCAACAACTGAGGGGACAGAGGAGAGTCCGACAGTTAGTACTCTCTCTCTCTACAAACAGGTAAATCTCAACAACTGAGGGGACAGAGGAGAGTCTGACAGTTAGTACTCTCTCTCTAGAAACAGGTAAATCTCAACAACTGAGGGGACAGAGGAGGGTCTGACAGTTAGTACTCTCTCTCTTTACAAACAGGTAAATCTCAACAACTGAGGGGACAGAGGAGAGTCTGACAGTTAGTACTCTCTCTCTCTACAAACAGGTAAATCTCAACAACTGAGGGGACAGAGGAGAGTCTGACAGTTAGTACTCTCTCTCTCTCTACAAACAGGTAAATCTCAACAACTGAGGGGACAGAGGAGGGTCTGACAGTTAGTACTCTCTCTCTAGAAACAGATAAATCTCAGAGGAGTGCACGATTCTTGGTTTTATACACTCATTGCTTCAGATTTCAGACTGTTGCATTGCAAACCTACTGCAACCTTCTGATGGAACAAGTACATAAAACACAGTGCCGCTTGATAAGGCATTTATTATATGGGTTCATATAACACAAGGACACGTTTAATGCAATAAAACAGTCATTTACCAGCGACTCTCATCCAGTCTTCATCAAGATATGATCAGCAGATTTTGGCAGGTCTTGGCGTATTAATACACACCTGGGTCATGTGAACTGCCCTAGCAACTGGTTACGAGGATATAATTCACTAGATCTTCTCAAATATAACTCTGCTTTGTTCAATAAACAATATATCGTCTACATAAACCATTTAAAAAATAAAAATGGGATTTTCTAAGGTTCAAGAGAAACTAGTCTGCACCAGGTGCCGATTTTATGTAGCATTCATATCACACAAACCTTTGCATGAACGGATTGTTATATAAAATTGTTTGCAACACTGCATGTTTTCTAAGATTGTTGCAAGCTAAATAATCTTAGTCAATTGTACACATAAGTTCAGTATCGGTTTTAAAATCATTCATACCAGTGGACTATGGGTTTTTATTGGCATGAACGTCAGTCGTGCACCCCGACATACACAACAAGAGAAAATGCATTATTACTATTATATGTAATAAAATATTTTGTCGCAACAATAATTTGCCACGAACAATTAAAAACTGGATATGGTGCTATATTAAATAAAATATATTATTATTTATTATTATTAATATATTACTATGACCAAAGAATCCACTCACCATGGATGAAGCGGAATAGTACCATAATCTTGTCGAGTAATCGCTCCAGTTCTTCTTCCGTTGCCTCCTGAAACAGCAGTGGCGCCATCTGTCAGCAATGACACTCACAACTCGGAACTGTTTATTCCGAAAACAGGAATTAATGCACAAAACATATGAATAAAACATCATAAATAACCAAAAAGAAGACTTACGCATAAAACACACGCATAAGTAACCAAAAAAGAAATGGCCACAATAAATTGCATTAAAACACACTGAATGTCGCTAGTGTTGGAGCCAGTAAGCCAGACCATACAATACAAATTAAATAATAGTGACAACAGTTAAATGAAGGCAAAATTAACAAAAAAGCTAAGTTAAGATTGAACTAAAATCACATTTAGTCTCCACTCTCCGTTTGGCATATAGTTTATCTATGATTTTACACCTGGGTGTGATTAATATATCAAAATGTACCTTTATAAATAGCATGCAGCTTTAATTTAACAAGATGGTGGCATAGTAATGAACAAAATCGGATATGGCTGCATCCAATTATTTGTGTTACTATGCCACTGTCGTAGTGGAATGAAAGAAGCAAAGGTACAATTTGAGATTTATTTCACACTATTAATGATTGAATTTAGCCAATTTAGACTCAATGTTGGAGACCCGCGTTCTTATGCAACCAACAGTTGTCATGTGGGTTTAAAACAACTGAATTTTGAATGCAACGACCGCGTCATGATGTAACAAGACAGGCTTAATCAAAGTTCAATGTATGTAATTATGACCTCTGAACTGTAATACACACATGTAAAAACTGTGTAAACAACCACGATGTGTAATGATAACATCTGGTCCTCATACCTTGTTTCCAGCTCGTAATTTAGAATCCACATACTTGGCTGCAAAACAACAAACATCATTCAGATGACGTCCACACAACACAAGATATATGACTTGGCTGCAAAACAACAAACATCATTCAGATGACGTCCACACAACACAAGATATATGACTTGGCTGCAAAACAACAAACATCATTCAGATGACGTCCACACAACACAAGATATATGACTTGGCTGCAAAACAACAAACATCATTCAGATGACATCCACACAACACAAGATATATGACTTGGCTGCAAAACAACAAACATCATTCAGATGACATCCACACAACACAAGATATATGACTTGGCTGCAAAACAACAAACATCATTCAGATGACATCCACACAACACAAGATATATGACTTGGCTGCAAAACAACAAACATCATTCAGATGACATCCACACAACACAAGATATATGACTTGGCTGCAAAACAACAAACATCATTCAGATGACATCCACACAACACAAGATATATGACTTTTCAAGTTAACCATTTTATAAGTGGAACCTCAATATTAAGGTTATCCTCGGTACTGGACGAAAGTGGCCTGAATAGTGAGGTGGACGTATTAGTGGGACTAATTTCCTATACTTTCCTTTATATGGAAGTCATTTCGGACCTTAATTGCGAGGTGGCTGTATTACCGAGGTGACCGTAACGTCAGTTTCCACTTCATTGCAATTTGAGAGACTGCCTAACCTCGTAGCTTTGACATGACTCTGAGTACGGGTTTGCAAGGATTCTGGCAAAATGGACATTTTGTATTGCATAGACACTAGACTGTAATACTCTTTACACATGGACAAAGTTGTGTGAAACTCACCAAATGATTCTTGTGCATTGTCAAAGAAATAGCACATGTTATCACTTTCTAGGAGGTGGAGTTCTCACTTCGCTTTCCGACAAGAGTGCTACAGTACATATCAGCTACATCCAGTGGGAGAGGAGATGGAGTGGGAGATGGAATGGGAGATGGAGTGGGAGATGGAGTGGGAGATGGAATGGGAGATGGAATGGGAGATGGAGTGGGAGATGGAATGGGAGATGGAGTGGGAGATGGAGTGGGAGATGGAGTGGGAGATGGAATGGGAGATGGAGTGGGAGATGGAATGGGAGATGGAGAAGTGGGAAAAGAGAGGGAGAGGGGAGGGGGGAGGAAAAGAGAGGGAGAAGATGAAGATGAGGAATTGGAAAGGGAGAAGAGAGCGGAAATGGGAAGGAAAGGAAGAGGAAACGGAGAAGAGGAGAGAGGGGTGGGAGAGGAAGAAAAGGGGGAGGGGTGGGAGTAGTGAGGAAGAGGTGCAGGAAAGGAAGATGAGAAGAGGAGGAAGAAGAGAAGGAGAGGGCAGGGGAGGAAGAAGAGAAGGGGAGGTTGGGAGAGAGCAGGGGAGGAAAAGGGAGAAGAAATGAAAACGGAGAAGAGGAAAGGGGTGGAAAAGGAAGAAAAGTGGGGGGCTGAGGGAGAAGGGATGGTAAGGAAGAAGATGCAGTAGAGGGGAAAAGAAGATTTAAAGTAACATGAGAGAATATATATGTAAGGGAAGAGGAGGAAGATGGGGGAGAGAAGATGGAAAAGACAAGAAATTGAGGGAAATGGAGATATAAAGGAGGGAAAAGATGGTGAAACAAAGCAAATATTGCGACTGACCTATGAGTTCAGCAGGCTTGTTTTGCCGCTGGTTGATGTAGTGTTCAAACGACTCCTTCATCACATTGATGAACTTAGTATTACTCTGGAAGCAGTTGGCGATGATGTTGTCCACTCGGTCCTTGAAGTCTACGCACACAGTGGGACAGACACATCAAATACAGAAAGACAGAGGGACAGACACATTAAATACAGAAAGACAGAGAGGGACAGACGCGTCAAATACAGAAAGACAGAGGGACAGACGCGTCAAATACAGAAAGACAGAGGGACAGACGCGTCAAATACAGAAAGACAGAGAGAGGGACAGACGTGTCAAATACACCAACAGCAATATGAATGGTTTCAGGACAAAAAGCACTAAACACCGTTTTTGAAATTTTGCCAAAACAAGGACGAAATGTTTGTTTAACCCTGCAACAAGCCAACGAAAATCCTCTGTAGCATACTGTTACAGTAAAAATCATAAGTCTGCTAATAATTATCACAAAAATATGAATGAGGTATCATTTTATTACTAAAGGAATACTTGACTATAATAAAATTATAAACTCTAACATTTGATAATCAAGGGGATATTATTATCTGAACTTCATCCAAAAAAATTCATAAAAATAAACATTTTATCCTGCTACCAGATAATTACCGAGTGGATATATGCCCTACGTCCAGTGAGATAAATGTAGCCATACATGTTAGCTGCCAAATAACATAATCAAAACCAGTGAGAACTTTTATTTTTATGTTTTTTTCCGATATAAAAATAGGCCGATTCAAGCAGCCCAATCACTGCCACTTTCATTACTGGTATATACCCACGGCTTGCCCAGGTAAACATTGCACTGCTATGTTGTTGAATTTTCATCTCAAAAAGCATCCAAAGTCGTTCTAATTATCTGAACTAGTATAATTAATAACCTTATTCATGAATACTGTCATGCATTTTGTCAAAATATATGCATTTTGTCTAAATACTGATGTGGAAACTTGAGATAATCTTAAGTAAACTTTCGTAGGGAACAATTCTCCGCAGCAATGTCTGCCATTCTGTTGTTTACTTTAGCTCCGGAGGACCGATGGGGGCAGTGTTTGAAATGCTTTGTTCTGATTTGCTGAATTACCTTAGCCATTTGGTGTCATTTTGTGCAGATTGGCCAATAACAGAGCTTTCCATTGATACCATGTGTGCAGGGCTCTAGACTTATGAATGGATATGAAAATTCATTATGTGGGGTGTAGTAAAACCACCAAAATTTGGCACATGTTTTGTCAGCTAGGTAGTTACCCCTGTCAATCAATCTGCTCATAAATAAATATACACCACCTTAAAAATTCTGTCAGCTATCCAACAATACCAAGTGTTCGCGTGCCAGTTACCTGGCATAGAAACTAAAAATGTTACTATAAAGGTAGGTACTGTCGACCGATGAATCGGCCGTGGCTGGCTGCATGGTTAAACACATGCTAAGCTAGGATACTATCTATTATATACAAACACGCGATAAATCCCCATTGAACAACGTGCACAAAAGAACATTTGTTATAAAAATGTGGTAAGCGCCATCTTTTTGTTAAACGCGATATATATCCATATTCAGCTAATGAGCACCGCCGTGCCATCTGTGCAGCTACAGGGAGTAACGGCTTGGGTAGTAGGAATGTACCAAGTTTTGATAACAAAATCGTTTAATATAAGATTTTGCATAACAAATCAGGAACACATTTCTTTCAGAGTTTGCTACCATTCTCCAAGATTCTGGATTCTTAATATACGCCAACTGCATTCGAAAGTTTTTATTTACACTTTGACGATGAAACGCAAGTTATTTTTTCTCAAAACCAAAAAAATTTATCTATTGCATTTTGCCCTGAAGACCTTCATGTGAACTGGTACAACACATGAAACATAACACATTGTGAATGTGGGCAAAATGTAAAAATATTAAATGAATTTATATATTAATAATCAAACTTGGGAGTACTGTAAATGCATCTCATCCCCAGTGCCGAAGTCCTCCCACCAATTTCTATGTTTATTTGCTTTCTTGTACCATTGGCCTCTGATCTACCAATTATAACTACATTTAGTGCTACTCTAGCATCTTAAACACCATATTACATGTTTCATTGAAATATTTTTTTAAATTTTATTATAAACTGTTTACTTTGCATGTTTGGACTGTTGTTCGAGGCATTAAATTGTTACAATATTAGTTTAAACAATATATATATATATATTGACTTTAAGATAAAAACTATACATTACATTGCGGCAAATGCACCATAAAATTAATCAACATCACAGATAGTTTGTACGAATAAGACACCCACAGTCCTCCAGTACTACTCCTAGCAATAGGTGCAGTATTCATACAGCTACATCTAATTTTAGGTTCTATGTAGCCCTATAAAGTTGCATTCAAAGCGAGTCCAGCGAATCTACACAAATGGACTTGTGTAGATTCGTATTTTCTTCTCAGTTTTCTAACGTAATTTCTCGAGTTTTCAGTTAACTCGAAAGGGACAAATGACGCCAATTCATGTGATTTGATCTGAAGGTCACTATGGCATCAAATCTATTTGATATTGATTTAGATTTGCTTGGAGTCTGGCTGATTTTAATCTGGTCTCCCAGCAACTAGCGATACACTAACTTATAAAGGTGACGTGTTTTCTTTCCATTGGCCCACTCACTGGAGAGCCCATGATTTCTCTAACATGGCCAACGTAAAAAAGACCTTATTTTCTATCAAGCTGAATGATTCTGCAATTCATTTATTCCTTCGTCAGGGTTGGCTAGTTTCTGATGAATGGTTTCTACTGTGGTTTAAACCATGGTTTTCTGACATTAAAATGTCAGAAACTGTAAGAAACTCCATTTTGGATATAAAATTTCCCAATTTAGGAATTTCCCTTAATATGTAGATAGTATTTCAAATCATTGAGGCAATACATTAGTAACCTGACACTCGTCATATACAATTGGAACTTTTACTGTGTAGTTTAACGTTACACTTTTCTTTGAAAATCAGTTTGTTGGTGTTCAAATCTGTCATACGTATATAGTTTAAGTACAGTGTAATATGCAAGTTTAATACACAGGTGTATTAAGTTTTTGTTAAATTCATCAAAGGAATTGACTTTGAACATTAGTTTGGATAACTGGTAAGTGTGGATAGCTTCATATTATTGACTGACTGTACATACATTATACATTATATACATTATATATTATATACATTATATATGATATACATTATATATTATATACATTATATATTATATACATTATATATTATATACATTATATATTATATACATTATATATTATATACATTATATATTATATACATTATATACATGTAGGCGAGCTATACATTGCTAGTTTTTAACTGTTTTCGCCAAATTGAAGTTCTACTAAAACCAAAGTGAATATTAAAGTTTATTCAATTATCTTGTTAATCATTATCATTACTCTTTAACATGACCAGTTTGTTTAGTACAGCTGTACAGGAAACTCTGTAGACCACAATCTCTTTAATACAACCAACATCTTATATAACAGATAACTTTACACAGATGCCGATTTACCAGTAATCGCTAACACGACCAGTTTGCTTAGTACATGAAACTCCATACTGTGACGATAACCTCTTTAATTTGACAGAGACCAACATTTGCCTAGTGCAACCAATTCTATATAGAAGCCAACTATTTTATTTTCTCTCTCATTCTCTTATTTTTCTGTCTTTATCATCTCTTTATTCTCTCCCTCCCACCCTCCCTCCTTCCCTCCTTCCTTCCCTCCCTCCCTCTCTCTTTCTTAGCCTTTCAACAATACTAGAGCTAAGACGTGTCATTCTGTCCAAAAATTCGAGCAAAAAGTTCAAGTTATTTCGTTGATCCTTGCAACCAGCGGTATTGTCACCAGCTAACCACATGATAGATGGCACCACCAAACCATTGACGCAAATGTACCGAAACACACGTAGGAAGTTTCTGACGGTGTAAAAACAGTCAAAAGAAACTCTGTAGACTGTAATTTGCAATGTCATTACACCACAGTAGACATATGTTGATTCCTTTGATATCAACACAAAATACGTCGCGTGAGTGATAACAAATACTGCATCGTTTAAAACCAAATGAGTAAAAAATTTAACATCCCATCCAATGTTTATTGTATGATTGATTATATTCCTATAAAAGCAGGCTGTGTAGGAGTTATCTGACAGTAAATGATTGGTCGCCCAACTCAGTAAATTACTGGTCCCGAAGTCCATGAAAGTAATTGCTTTGTGAATCAATGAGTCTCGTCCGACTGTTGGCAGTATCAGAAACGGTTGTTGTGCCAATCAAACATTGTCGTGACGATAGCAATCAAATGATCGCGTGAGAATTTATGTGGTAATAAGGGGATGATCTCACAGTTCAAAATGAACAAAGTTTTTTGAAAAATACTTTGATGTGTGTTGCTAAATAGCTGCTAAACCCCCAAACCAATGTTGCGTTTTTTTCATACATAAATATTTTGAGTTGGTTGGTCCCCCCTTTCTCCCCGCAGTCCAAGGTGAGGGGGGCCTCGATACGGGTCCACCTTTTAATTGTTTTCCTTCTTTTTCTGTCACTAACACTTCACTGCCGTCTCCACCCCTGCCTCTCATCACTTACACTTCACTGCCATCTCCACCCCTGCCTCTCATCACTTACACTTCACTGCCGTCTCCACCCCTGCCTCTCATCACTTACACTTCACTGCCGTCTCCACCCCTACCTCTCATCACTTACACTTCACTGCCGTCCCCACCCCTACCTCTCATCACTTACACTTCACTGCCGTCCCCACCCCTACCTCTCATCACTTACACTTCACTGCCGTCTCCACCCCTGCCTCTCATCACTTACACTTCACTGCCGTCTCCACCCCTACCTCTCATCACTTACACTTCACTGCCATCTCCATCCCTACCTCTCATCATTTACACTTCACTGCCGTCTCCACCCCTACCTCTCATCACTTACACTTCACTGCCGTCTCCACCCCTGCCTCTCATCTCAGTTGTAGTCTTCTTCTTCTACTTTACACTCCGAAGGCATCAACTCTCTTCACTGACCATTCCCCTTTAGTCAACTCATCATCAGTTTCTTCTTAAAACTTTCTTTCCCACCAACCTCCTCCCTCAGCTTCTCCATTCTTCACTTGTCGATTCTCTTCATTCCCGCAACTGTTCTCACCCAGTTTGTTTGCAATCTTGTTGTTTTTCAGTCATCGCGGTGGTCTCAAGGCCATGTATTTTGAAAGCACCCCTAAATTATACATATTCTTTTTCTTTGGCGTTCGCATGTTATACTACAGCCAGCAGGTTACCATTGATACAGGGATTATACAGGGAAGAGTTCTCACAAGAGGCACGCAGTTGAAGAAATTGACTACATACTGCTAATAAAACTACTAGGAACCATGTAAATATCTACTGTGTGAAAAACATTTTTCTGGCCGACAACTGCATCACTCAAACGGATTTCTAGATTTTGTTATCCAGGAGAGTCAATAAATTCCTTTATGAATTATCGAGTAACTACTGGCTGTGTCAAAATAATCGCCCTCACTGCAAAAAAAATAAAATTTGTGCCCCCTGACATATTTAGGGGGCAGTAATGGGTCTGACCAGTGTTTGGTTTAATTAGTATTTTTATTATTACCTGTTGTGCCACTAAATTATAGAAGGTGAACTAATGGTAACTAAAGTTGGCCCACCCTTAGCGAGATCATAAATATGCCACTGTTAGTGTCTGCAAAACCAATTTAGTGTGAAGTAGAATTAACAGTTACAACACGATCACCCACAATCATATTACATTGTTTACACTTGTGTAAATTAATTACATATGTACGTTTAACTTACAAGGGTCTAAATGAGATTTCTCCTTCTTCCAAAATAATTCAAGGCTCTGGGTTAGCCAACTATATTATGATTATATGCTAATGTTTACGGTTGTAATTCACCCAATATCATTTAAATTACATATTTGGACAAAAAAGAACCGAATTCATGATGGGTCAAACCAGTTGAGGAAGCAGCTTCAAACATAAATTCCTATCTATAATACAATTATAAATAGTTACGTGTACATGCACGTAAAGTACCCGAGAGAAATCTGACTGATTCGGGCACTATACAAATAAATTGTATTTATTATTATTATTATTATTATAAAAAAGCCATGTGCAGATCATTCCGGAAAAACTATATCAAGGGAAATATTCTGCTTTAATCAGAAGAACTGACACCCCTTGATGAAGAAAACCTATATCTGGATGAGCAATGAGGGAGAAGAGTTTATCTAAGAGAGATCTCCTTTGACCGTCACAGCTGGTGTCGGTGAGGAAGATGGTATCAGGGGAAGCCAATATCA
>CM034544.1:6071414-6094641 GCA_020002185.1 Paraescarpia echinospica | reverse complement strand
ACACACACATACACAGACACACACTCACACACACATACTCACACACACACACACACACACATACACACACACACACCTGCATATGTATCACGTTTGTTTCTGTGTGTATTTTTCAGGCGAAGTATTTTGAGAAAAGTTCTGAAATGAGTTATTTCCCTGATTATAACTATTTCCTCTGAAGGCACTATTGTAGAATCAGGACCCACCTCGATTTGTTTGTTGTAACTATTTTTTCTGTAGAAATGTGATACCTTGGTGCATTAGTTCAATCATTCCACATCATCTTATGCACGCCCTCTCCCAAGGGAGGAAGACTGCTCTTCCGAAACTACAGGGATTATCAAGGGAAGACATGAACAGATAAAACTGCATATTGTAGCAAGGCATTTTTTTTAAAGTTCTTGTTAGTATGAAACTAATAATATTAATAACCGGGTTTACATGGTTTGTACCAGTTCTGATATTTAGAAAACAATACTTACAATTAAAAAGAGAAATAAGTGGGACCCTCGCTACAGGCTTGGGACCCCCTCAAAAGCAGGCCGAGGGTTTTGAACACAAACATCCAGGTAAACCCCTGTATATATATATATTATGTATATATATATATATATATATATGTATATATACAATGTATATATATATATATATATATACTCGACAACAGCGACGTACCGTGACGATCAGATCTGTTTGTGATGTTTAGCTTAATCACAGACTTCTCCGTGCCGAAATCTATTGCCCACCACGGGTATCCAACGACTGGACCTCTAGTCGCCGTGCAAGAATGACCATTGTCCAAATCGCCATTTCTGTTGCCATCGATTGCCTTCGAAGCTACTGTATGACTGGCGAAGGTAGAGCTTTGGTAAGTCGGCTTCCCCTTTGCGATGTTCAGTTCAGCTGAAGCACGTCAGTAAGACACGTGTATCAGGAGTAACCGTGATACAGAGGGATGACGTAGGTCGCAGGACTGGTTAACGCAGTCATCACAGCGTGTGGACCAGACGCATTTCTGGCCCACGCAGAAGCAGCGTGAACGATTACAAAAGCCGACGACTTTGACAGGGAGGGGAGGGAAATTTAGAGGTAGGGGATACAGGGGAGATGCAGAAATAGAGGGAGTGTTGGAGAGAAGGACAGAGGGAGAGAAATAGAGGGGAGAGAGGTGGACAGGGGGAGATAGAGAGAGAAGGAGAGAAGGAGAGAGGGCGATAGTGGTAGAGTGGTAGATTGGGAGATATATTTATATATATGTATATATATATATATATATATATATACATAGATAGATAGATAGAGAGATAGAGAGAGAGAGAGAGAGAGAGAGAGAGAGAGAGAGAGAGAGAGAGAGAGAGAGAGAGAGAGAGAGAGAGAAGGGGTATGGACAGACAAAAGTAAAAATGTAAAATGTTAAGGTAATTTCTTATATAGCGCAGTCTGATCAAAGCGCTTTACACTTTACTCCCAGGCAGACCTGTTCAATCAAACACCATCTCGACTTCTCTGGGAAGCATTAAGCCGTGCTGCATTTAATGTGCGAATTCTATTCGTACGTACATCCACCTCTGTTTATAGCCAGGTACTCATTCATAGTGAACTGAAGCAATGTTGAATAAATGAACTTGCCGAAAGTTCGACAACGCGGCATAGGATTCGATTCTCGTCAGGATTCTCTTAGTCGAGAGTCCGGGGCTCTTATCGCTGCGCTACTCCGCTCCTCAAAGAGACTCGGAGGGAAGTTACAATAAGTGGAATAAGAGGAAGAGATGAGGTTGGTGAAGAAAGAGTGGGAAAGGAAAATATATAAAAGTGTATTTGTTCCAATTACATATTATAAATTATGTGCAAACACTACCATTTATATAAAGAAGTATATGGCTATATATTGACCACTCAATAAAACAAAACAAAAATCAATACATATTCAGCGAACTAATGCATTTCGCAGCAAAAATTTAACAAATAATAGGATGGTGGACACGCAGCGGGACGGGAGGCTTCTGCTACAAAATAACTCGTGACATTTATAATGCGCCCTTACAACAATCGTTGCTCACGGCGCCGAATACAAAAATAGTCCGTATCGTTGTATCCACCCACATTTACAATTGAAGTATTTTTATGAAACGGTTCCTACACGGTTGAAACATGGATAATGAAAAACAAGTACATATACATTCGATCGTAATAGAAGTGTTATGGACCGTTTAACTCGTGAAACACATAGTGCGGATTTTTACGAATACATAATATCAATGTTATAATTACGGGCACATGTGCGTGTGTCACAGGCATTGCGGCTATTGCTTTTGTGCGCGAACATTAGCTTGTTGGCATTATGCCGACCTCGCAAATATTCTAAAATGGTTATCGCCATACACCGTTCCAGTGCCAAATGGGTTTATTCTATTGCTTTTCAAAAGGCAATATTCGGAACCGCTAAAACGATTCAATTAAACACGTGCGCAGTCGATTGTCCTCTGTCTAGTGCGACTGACAGCAACGACAATAAAAAGTGGCCCCGGGGGGATAGAGGACGGCTTATCGCAGACAATACAAGTCTGGGACACATTGCAACAACAGTGCGAGCACATCAACACCAGGGTCAGGCCCTTAACTGTCCGCTATTGGAAGGGAATTTTTGAAAATAGTAATGGGTTTTTCTTTTTCAAATTAAGCGGGATTTTTGTATTTGAATAACGGGATTTTTCTATTTTTTAGATACGATGATCTTGTGTTGGACCATACGTGGTTTTATTTTTACAATAACAAGGTAAGAACAGTGTTTGCGTTCTCATAAGTTTAAAGTTTGGTATTTTGTGAACTTCGGCGGAGTGCAATTGGACCTTTTCCGAGAGCAGTTAGAGGTTTTTGTTGAACCTCATCGGGGTGCAATTTGACGTTTTCGGAGGACCTCAGTCCCTTGAATATTCACCTAGTTCAGAAGCCAATGACCAATGCACGTGTAAAAGGAGATGAGCTTAACGGGTAAATGAAAAATAAGAACGACTAAATTAGAAAAATTAACAAACCTGAATGCGAGAAAATAAATTGATGGGATATCAGGCCGCCATAGTAATGTAACCAATTTTGGTAGGCAAAATTTGACGGAGTTGACCTGCATAACTATGACTGTGACGTAGGCAAATAGTGACGTACTGGACCCGTCAACTGTTCGTAGGCCTAACCACGTAAAAATCGAAACAAATAACAAAACGTAGGTTCACCGCAGTGTGCTATCATAATAATAATAAGGTAACTTCTTTTGCTCCTAAATCCTCGAAAACCAAGCTCAGTGGCGCATCAATACAAAAGGGTTAGTAAATATCAGAATCGATAAGCCACATTAAAGTCATCAATGGATGAATCGGTACGCCAGGAAGCTAATGTGGATACGCAAGTATAAAGGTAAGTTTTAAATGACGGCGAAATTGTATAATATTTTCAACTGATCTAACACTAAGAGGGAGCCAGAGAGTTGGTGCAGCAACAGAAAATACCCTAGTTCCAAAATTAGTATTGACTCTAGGAACAGAAAGTAAATCAGAACTAGATGATCGAAGCTGGATAGGTTGTTTTAGAGGAGTTAGCAATTAATAAAAAATATGCTGGTTACATACATGAAAGTGACTGATAAGTAATAGTACAGATCTTAAAAAATAATACGATATCGTACAGGAGGCCAGTGCAAGAACTTCAGAAGAGGCATTGAGCGAGAAAACCGCGAAGACCGAGTCACAACCTTAGCTAAGCAATTATGTACACGTTGTATCCTAGTGATATCCTAAAGGGCAATATTGTGAAAAAGGGAATTAAAATAGTCAAGCCTACTAGCAACAAGTGCAGTTGCGATAGTTTTTGCAACAGAAAGAGGCAAATAACGGCGAATACGTCGTAAATCACGAATATGATAATATCAACAGCGACAAGTTTGAGAAATATGCCGTCTAAAATTGAAGATTTCCTGCTGAAGGTGCAGGCGTAACATACTGGCTAAGCATAGGTGTGAGAAAAAAGCTTTTATTTTTGTCACGCTGCCTCTGTGTACCAATTATAGCAATTTCTGTTTTATCAGCATTTAACTTTAATCTACTCTGAGTCGTCCAAGAGAAAATGTCATTAAGACATTTTTGAGTTGATCTAAGGAGCAATTAGTATTAGGCGTAGATAAAGAAATGAAAATCTGCGTATCATCTGCAAAAGAATGACGGCTTAGATGATGACAGGTAATAACAGAGCTTAGTGGTGTTGTGTAGAAAGCGAAAAGCAAAGGCCCAATAACAGAACCCTGGGGAACTCCGCACAAAATGCAGCCGAAAACAGTTCCCAATCTTAATGGTTGGCATCTATCAGTTAGGTATAAAAAAAACCCAGCTCAGAGCTATGCCAGATATGCTGTACCACTTTGATAATCATTTAATTGGAATGTTATGATCGATGGTATCAAAGGAGGTAGATATGTCTAGTAAGGTAAGGGCAGTTACTTAACCATTATTTGTGTTTAAGTTAATATCACTACGTATATTTAAAAGAGCCGTTTCTGTTGAATGAAATAGTTTATATGCTGATTGAAACATGTTAGTTAAAACAGTTGTGCTAATATGAGACATTAGACGGCTAGCTACAACCTTTTCTAGTATCTTAGAATTAAACCTAAGGCTAGAAAGAAGTTTATGACTGTTTTGGTCTTGTTTAGGCAGGGATGACTTCTCAAGAAGTGGACTGACATGGGCGCATTTGAAGTCATCGGGAAAGAAGCCAGAGCACAGTGATGCATTGGTGACATTTGTTATAGGTATGAGTAATGTATCGAGACATGCTTTTATCAGTATACACGGAAATGGATCGAGAGCACAATACTTATTTGGGGAGGACATAATTATTTTCCTCACTTCATCAACTGCAGCAGGTTCAAACGAAACAAGTAGACAATTTACGCATGGAGAGTCCACGTTTATAGTACTTAAACTACGATCTGAGAAAGCCGAGCGAATAAACATGATTGGATTGTTTTCTTAAAATGACTAGAGAACGAGTCACACAGAGACTTGATTGATACATGATCAGGTAGCGATGGAGCAGGCCGTCTGTGTGGAATGTTATTGTTGCAGTTCCATAACTGACGTAGATTATTGGACTAATTTGTGACCACATTTGTGTAGAAATCTGACGTAGCTTTGGTCGTTTGTCTGTTACAGAGGTAACATTGTTTAGAATAACGCGACCTGTCCAGAGGTGTAGGGTAAGGAGAGTAAGGGATAGTACCTGATCCTATTTGGTTCCCCCTCCTTGTTTAGCTCACATATGGCTCCTAGTGTATGCATGTGTATGGCAGCACCATACCCCGGGCAACGTCTTTGGCTGGCCGGCCAAACTATGTGAGTGCCTTTCCGAAGGGTTGTCCCCCCTGTTAGTACACACATCTGTCGGCGGAGTAGGCGGTAGAATCCCCAGAAGTCAGTGGCTATGAAGGCGGGATATGGAAAGGCCTGGTGTCAAGGGCGCATCAGGGATGTAGAATGATAAGCGGCCAGAACCGTCCAGAAAGCAATGGCAAACTACTGGAATGTACTCTGCCGAAAACCCAGATGAAACCATGATAGCAAATAGAATCGATATGGGACTCGGTGGTGAATCCCCCAAGCCAGAAGAGTCCCCAATAGCTATTGGGTAAGAGCCAGAAGCAACCGGGAGTACTACTCAAGCTGATGAAGGCAATTTGCTCGACTGTGAGGTGAAGGGAAAGAAGTTCAGTGGATGGCTAAAAAACAAAACGAGAATAGCAACTTCTAATATCCGCAGCATGGCGGCTGGAAAAATGGACAATGTTATAGAAGAAGTAGAACAAAACAATAGAAGTGTCCTAGGAATAACAGAACACCGATGGGCGGGACACGGTCATTTTACACCATATGCAGGAGGAAAATTCATATACTCCGGACAAACAAAGGCAGGACAATGAGGCGTAGAAATATATCTACGTAAACAAATAGCAAATACAATACTTCGATACAAACCAGTAAATGACAGAATTCTGAGCATAAGGTTACAAGGAAAAGTGAAGAATATCAAAATAATACAAGTCTATGCGCCGACATCAACAGCAGAAGAGAAAGAAATAGAAGCTTTTTATACTAATTTACAAGGTGAAATAGACGAATCCAAGAAATCGGACATAACCATTGTCATTGGCGATTTAACGCCAAAGTAGGACAAAGAGAAGACGAGATAGAACGAGGAACAACAAATTTGAAATTTGGATTAGGAGAGAGAAATGAAAGGGGAGAACGACTAAAATAAATAAAGGTAAGTTCTTATATAGCGCAGTATCCAGTCCTCAAGACTGTTCAAAGCGCTTTACACTTTACTTCCCGGCAGACCTGTTCAATCGAACACAATCTCGACTTCTCTTGGAAGCATTCAGCCACGATGCAATTAATGCGCGAAGACTATGTACACAAAAAACTGCCACTGTCTATAGCCAGGTACTCATTCATGCAGCTGAGTGAACTGAAGCAATGTAGAGTAAACAAACTTGCCCAAGGTTCGACACCGCCGCACAGGATTCGAACCCGCGTTCTTTCAGTCAAGACTCCGGAGATCTTACCGCTGCGCTACTGCGTTCAACAAGACGTGCTGAGTTTGCCATCGCTAATAACCTCACAATCGTAAATACCAATTTCTCAAATCACCCTAGAAGAATCTACACGTGGACATTGCCAGATGGAAAGACTAGAAATCAGATAGACTACGTCATGATACAAAAGAGATGGATATCAGCAATAAGAGGTGCAAGAACACTGCCAAGAGCAGACTGTGGATCCGATCATGAACTACTGATGTCAGAGATGAAAAAAAATAAAAATGAGAATAAGGAGCGACACCAACACAGAGATATGATGTAGAAAATCTGACACACGAATACACAGTATCTGTGAAGAATCGATTTACAACTTCACTGACAATGACAAAAGAAAAAACCAGAAGAAATCGCAAATGATACCAAGTCAATTTTCCGAGAAGAAGCGGAAAAACACATACGGAAGAGAAAGAGGAAACACCAACCCTGGAACAGTATAGAGACCTTAAAGAAAACAGCAGAAAGGAAAGAGCTTAAGAAACGCAAAAACGAGGAATCGATCAAATTAAAATATAATGAGATAAATAAATAAAAGTACTTATATAGCGCCCGATCAATTAAAATTGCTCTCGGGCGCTTTACATACATGCACACGTATATAATAGTATTTTACATAAAAAGAAATGCTAACTAAGATATACATATGTGAAACATATAACATTACCTTAAATATAGTTACAAAAAAACTATTTAAAAAGAGAGATCATTAAAAAAACTGTTAAATAAATACATTTATTAAGACATTCTTAAAAACTACTTTAAATACATTCATTTATGCAAGAAGAATAACCATGAATACGCTAAAAAATTAATAAAACAAAAATATATTTATCAAAATAAAGCATATTAAATGTCCTCGTCGGTGAATTAAAAAACGCTTGTTTAAAAAGGTGAGTCTTCAAAAGTGTTTTAAACACTTGTAATGATGTTGCTGTCCTGAGCGTAGGAGGCAAATTGTTCCATAGAACCGCCGAGCAAACCGCGAAATGGTGATCACCATGAGTAACAGTTTGTGAGGCCGGTACGAACAAAAGGCGAGGCTGCGAGGTAGATCGTAGAGTTTTGTTGATGGGACGATAGCCAATTAACTCACTTATGTAGTCTGGCGCTAGACCATTCAAGGCACAATACGTAAACACCAGCCCTTTGTAGGTCGGTCTAAAATGAACGGATAGCCAGTGTACACGATGCAACACGGGCGTGATGTGTTCGTATTTCCTCGTGCGAATAATTAGGCGGGCGGCACAGTTCTGCACCGTTTGTAGACGTTGCATCACCGTGTGTGGGAGACCATAAAGAAGTGCATTCCCAAAATGTAGTCACTAGTGCGTGAATAAGTGTCTTGCATGATTCTTCCGTCAGATGTGGTCGAATTCGCCCAATGTTTCTAATATGATAGTAGCAACTGTTCACAGTGTTGGCAATCTACTGTTCCATTTTCAGGTTGCTATCAAATAGCACACCCAAACTGCGCACACACGATGATGGTTGAATTCGATGGCCGGCTACTGTAATGCATACATTGGCAGACGGACTGTCGAGTCTCTTCGCTGGAGAAAAAAACGATCGCCTCGGATTTAACTGTGTTAAGTTTTAACTGTTTTTTAGCCAACCATGCAGCCACTTCCGCCACACACAGTTCCACCTAAGCCAGTGCCGCCACAAATGATTCATCTCGTTCAACCGTGAGGTAGATTTGAATGTCGTCAGCATAACAATGATGTCCCATGCCGTGTTTAGCAACAATATCTCCGACAGGTTTGTTGTACATGCAATATAAGGTAGGGCGCAACACCAACCCTTATGGGACGCCACACGCTAAGATTGAATCAACCGACTCGGCACTTCCCACTGCCACTTTCTGATACCGTTCGCTAATGTATGATTTCAGCCACGCAAGCGCCTAATCGGTGATACCGAATGAGTGTTCAAGTCGTGTCAAACAAGACGAACAAATTAATCAAAAAACTCTGCAAAAGGGACAAACAAACGCATATGGAAGCCAAATGTAAGAAAATGGAGGACTGTATGGCAGAAAACCGAAACCAAGAAATGTTTAAAGAAATAAAGAACATGACAGGTAAATTCCAGCCCAGACTCGGTGTCATCAAAGATAAAAATGGGAAGACTCTGACTGATGCAGAAGACATAGCCAAAAGATGGAAAGAATATTGTGAAAATATGTACGCACGAGATGGAGACAACAACGACCCCCTGATATGGGAAAAGAAGACCAAGACGAGGACGATCTCGAATCATTAAGAGATGAGGAGAAATGGGCCATTAATAGTCTAAAAGATGGGAAAAGCCCTGGGTGCGACAACATACAGGCAGAAATGATAAAAGCAGCGGAAGAAGAAGGAGTAGACATATACCATGAGCAGTGTAAGAAAATATGGAAGGGTTGAAAATGGCCCGACGACTGGAACAAATCAATATACATCCCATTACCAAATAAAAGGTGACCTACTGCTATGCTCCAACTACAGAACCATATCACTATTTAGTCATGCAAGCTAAATATTGCTGAAAATCATAATGAAAAGAATACAAGATAACATGGAAATGGAAGTGAGCAGTACACAGACAGGCTTCAGAAAAAAACAGAGGCACAAGGGACCACTTATTCAATTTGAGAGAGTTGATTCAGAAATTCAGAGAACTAAATAATGATCTAAGAATATGCTTCATCGACTATTCCAAGGCTTTCGACTGTGTGAATCATCAGATGATGTGGAAAATGCTCAATGACAAGAAGTTCCACCCAAAGATAATCGCCCTCTTGAAATCACTTTATAACAATCAACAAGCAGTGATCAGGCTGGAAAACACAACTACAGAAACTTGTTCAGTGGGAAAAGGAGTAAGACAAGGGTGTATTTTATCTCCATACCTATTCAACCTCTACACAGAAGACATAAAGAGAGATGTAGAATTAGATGACAGAAGTACAAGATACGATAAAGTGAATATTCATGGACATAGAATCAGAGACCTACAATACGCAGACGATACAGCACTCCTTTCCACTACAACCACCACCTCGTCCAACTGAACGTTACTCCTAATATCTGGCCCAGGATTCACACTTACATATCCTGCTAGTAGTAGAATTATAGCTAATTTCAATGTTGGTGTACAGCAGCGGATTGGCAGCCATTTTCGGTTAAAGCAAACGCTAAGACACGGTAAAGTGTTTAAACAGGACAATGAATCGTGTATTGTCACGGGTTGAGAAAATGTTGCGTTGACAACCAACCATTGCAAAATAAGTGGCTTGCACAAGGCAATATCATCACTTCTCGAAGCCACAGAAGAGGATAAAAATAAAACACATAATAGAAATAGTAGTGACATTGTTTTAATGACACTGTCTAGCGTCGTCAAAAGGTGAATTATTAATCAATATGCAAAATCTAAAGGTGATATGTTAACAATGCGATAACCGGAACTATATAGCAACAGTTGAGAACAGAAAAAGGGGACCAACTCAAGAATGTCAGTAATTGCTGAGAACCCAGCTAATGCGAACAAGTTTTAAGCACTTCAAGGCATATGCCATAGTCAGTCCTACGAACTAAAACACACACACACACACACACACACACACACACACACACACACACACACACACACGATAAAATCACACACACACACACACACACACACACACACACACACACACACACACACACACACACACACACACACACACACACACACACACACACACACACACACACACACACACACACACACACACACACACACACACAAACACACACACACACACACACACACACACACACACACACACACACACACACACACACACACACACACACACACACACACACACACACACATATACATATGCACACACACAAACACACACACACACACACACACACACACACATGGACAATATCATCGTCACGCTAAGTAACCATGTTTTAACTAAAGGTCGATAAAATCAACAAACAAACAGTTGCATATAATCAGCTACAAAATGTCGTGGGAATGATTTCCATTTCCACGTCAGTTAGGGCAATGCAACCCATCATCAAATTATCGATTAACGAGCATGGTGGCGGGTGCTTTATTGTTCACTGTTATGACAATCGTCGGTCAACATACATCTGAAACATGTCGGTGTTTCTATGGCGAATGTGCGAAGGTTTTTACTCCTTGGCAAGATATTGCGTTTTCAGTACTTGGATGAAGCCATTTTTCTATTATGGCACAACGAAGAGCGTTGAAACACAGTCTTCAAATACCTGGACCCAAACAGGAGCTCGTCCTGGGTTTTGTTGCCTAGGCAAACCAGATACGGCCGATTCTCTGTCTAGGATATGTCTGTCTCACACAGCTCTGTCAGACTCTCTTTAGAGGTTCAAACATGATCGTGGATACGTGGGATGCACTGAGATCCCAGTTCAGTGAACTGACAGATGCACCTTCTCTCTGATTCTCCATGCCATCATTCTGCACGATTCCACGGGCATTTACATGGCCGAAGACAGAGGGCGAGAGAGGGAAGAGAAGGCGAGATAGATAGATAGAGAGAGAGAGAGAGGAGAGAGTTGGAGAGAGAGAGAGAGAGAGAGAGAGAGAGAGAGAGAGAGAGAGAGAGAGAGAGAGAGAGAGGAGAGGCTGAGGAGGAGGAGAGGAGGAGAGGAGAGGAGAGGAGGAGAGGGAGAGGAGAGGAGAGAGGAGAGGGAGAGGGAGAGGAGAGGAGAGGAGAGAGGGAGAGGGAGACGGAGACGGAGAGGCAGAGGGAGAGGGAGAGGGAGAGGGAGAAGGAGAGGGAGAGGGAGAGGGAGCTAGGACAGAGAGAAATCTAAGGATTCTGGATACGCAGAGATGAGAAACAGATCCAACATGAGGAGGATATATAAGGATATATACACTCACACACACGCACATTTTTACATTACACACACACACACACACACACACACACACACACACACACACACACACACACACACACACACACACACACACACACACACACACACACACACACACACACACACACACACACACACACACAATATACACACCCATACACACACACACACACACACACACACACACACACACACACACACACACACACACACACACATTATTATTATTTTTACACTACACACACACACGCATCACGCACACACACACACATTTTACTACTACACACACACACACACACACACACACACACATTATTGCACTCTATTACACACACACATACACACACATGTATTACAAACATTACCACACACACGCACGCACGCGCACACACACACACACACGCACACACACGCACACACACACACCTCACTTTACACCACACACACTACACACACACACACACACACACACACACACACACACACACGCACACACACACACACACACACGCACGCACACACACACACTCACACACACATTGCACACACATCACACACACACACACACACACACACACACACACACACACACACGCAACACACACACACGATCGCACTGCCACACTACCCGCCACCTCACCAAGCTGATTCCTGCCTTCGACTGTATATCCTCCGGTTACAGTTGATCTCTCGGATCGATTCAGGCTGCTAGTATCGTAGACGCGACCAGCCTTAATCATACATGCTACCTGTATTACCAGCCACGTATCGCCCACTGATGTGAACTTGGACGTTCCGGTGTTTTGGCCGTAATGCCACCTATCAATAATTCATATTCGTAATGCGGGCGGGATGACATACAAACCGACCGATTACAACACTCGTACTTCTCAGCGAGAGTCCACATTTCTTTCCACATATTATTGTTTGATATGTTGAACAATATATATAATTTGTAATACATTATTTGTAAGTATTTCTTAATGCTACACGGGTCCACGCCTACCCACTGGGGAATTCGACCAACGCCGGCCCGTTCGATGGCATCTTCTTGCGGTGTGAGCTGACGAACACCGAACAGTCAGCAGAGGGCGCCACCGTCTGCTCGTTCTGTTGCGGCTGCACGAAAAGAGGCTGTGATTTTGTGTTTGTCCGCATCTTTGGACGATATGGACCTGTCAGATCGTTGTGTGAAGTGGAACTTGTGTTACCGTAGCTGCACAGATAACCACATATGAGGCACTTGAGTCAAGATGCGTATCAAACTAGTCATTGGAAAAGTCTGTAAGTTAGAGCGTGCAGGACTAATGTGCATGCTTTCTCAAGTTATAACATGGTCTTTTCGACGATCGTTCCAATAATATAAACATGCCGTTTTCATTAAAATCTGAAGAAACGTTTGCGAAAGAAATCTATATTGTAACTCTTTATCACTTATTTGTTTGATGTTATAAAAATAAATTGTAAGAAAAGTTGGTTTTAGTGAAATGATTATATAGTTTTTGTATGAAAACACAGCTCCGCGCGAAGAGTTTGGTAACAACGTTAACGTGCTAGCCGTTATAACCAATGAAAAAGATATGTTGATGCACGTAACTTAATCGCCTGGAGAAGTCACGCTCAATTCTCGTAAGTCATACACAGAAATCAACGGATAGATCTCACGAGATTCAAAGCGACGAATTTGGTGTGGGTCGAACAACGAGCCGGTAACCATGTATATTATATATATCAATTATGTTGTTTCACAATCACAAGTTTTCGCAGATTTAGCCATAACATATCATTATAATTTGTTTGTGCGTGCCTAGTTTATGTTCAATCGCGAACTGTGATATATTGAATAACAACCAATGTCCTCATGTCAGCGTGGACGGGTTGCAATAGTGTCTACCTGAAATAAACCGTAGCGTCTCTCGTGCATAATATAACACTAACCGCGCAGAAATTAGGTTGTGATCGCTTTGTTTTGTTCCTAGGCGCCTATGGATATAACATTTAAATGGAGAGAAAGCCGTGACATCATGCCAGGCGGTAATATTACAGTAACATTGGTAGACAAGTTCGTTGAAAGGAAAGAGTCAAGGGGTTATAAATGACACGAACTACAACATTGTGATAACTAGATCAGTGTTCGTGACACGACGTTTTCAACGTTGGGTGCAGTTGCTGGATCTGAGCAATTTGCAGAATGCGTCGGATTGTCCTGTGCAGTCCTCGGATACTCGAAGGTGAGCACATTGCGTACCCATCAGCACATTGCGTACCCATCAGCAGGTTGCACAAGTAAAGTAAATATACCCGCGTGTGCAACATGCAGATCGTTGCGTGATCAATACATTTGGCAGCTAGTCCCTAGTTACTCGTTTGAATAAATTATTGAGCACCAGCGTGTCATTGTTATTGCGTTTGTGATTATCATGATTTATCTAGATGCTTAATAACTGTAATATTACAATTTCATAGAATAATGTGTTTGTACGTCAGGAGTAAAATTGTACGTCACCCTTTATTATGGCTCAGCTTCAGATAGAGTAGTTTAATTAAACGTTCTTCATTTTGTATTTATTATTAAATGTCTGATATACTAGTGTCATTATTTACCAACACACAATGACCTGTATAGATATACCTGAATATGAGAATAAATCTACAGAATACAAAACTCTTGAAGGTTGACGACACACAATAAGGGAAAGGACAGCTGAAAAGAAAACATTTATAATATTATGTTACATGTTGGACAGTTCAGTAACACCAGAGGAGGGACATCTACATATCGACAACACCAGACGCTGTAATGGAAAATAGGTAAGTTTTTATATAACGAAATATCAAATCCTTAGGACTGCACAAAGTGCTTTACACTTTAGGAAGCATTCAGCCACACTGCAATTAATGAGCGGGGTGTGCCTGCAGGATGCTCGGAATACGTCATATTATGTTCGAAACCAACCATGAATGAGAATTAACGCCAACATAGTGTTCACGTCGTATTGTCCGTTGGAAATATTGAAATCCGGATAGGGCAGCATACGTCACACGTAAACAACTATTAAAATATGTTCCACGTATTACATCACATGTAACGTTGGCGTTGATTGTCGACATGCTCACGCCATCTGGCGAATGGACACGAAATCACCAAGTTGAACTGTATTAGACATTGCAATAATTGCAAAGAAAATATGTCCTTGTCTACTTGCTGCTAAAGGCACTGTAGTTAAGTGAAATTGATGACTTAAAATTACTAACGTTCAGTCGTACAATTGATGTTATGTGCAGGTAGTAATGTTTATTGTCAATTCAATCAACCCAGGAAGCATCCTTGCTTCTTGTTGACATTGGTGAAAATACTGTAGGCTATAGACGTTTTTTCCGTGTCGTTCACACTAGCCTCGATTATCCAGGCGCCGTGGGGTGGCACCAATGGTGGTTCGGAATGTTGACTTGGTGCGAGGACGCCATAAAAACGACGTCTCTGTGGAATAGGCCGTGGTTGCCAGACACATTAAAAGTTCCACCACTCTCGTGTAGAACGGCAGGTACTTTATAAACTTACCTCTTTTCAGCAACTCTGTGACAGCGGAGAGAGTGGGCAACAACGCTAGAACACGTGTCATCTCGCTGTTGAAAATGTTGCGGTTGATGTCGGAGTGGAGTTCTCGAAATGCCAGACCTATGGCGATCTTGAGCAAAGCAGATTCGCTCGCCAACTATTGTCAGGTCCTGTACGTCATAGTTTCAGTCAATGACAAAAACCACATGTTTGAGCAGATCCAGGTGGATCCAGGAAACACACTGCTCAAGAAGCAGCGGGCTCGAGCTATAGATCTTTAATATCCACCCCCTCTGCGACACGCACGACACTCTCATGGAATTAAGGTTACGAGTCCGTATCAGTCATTACAGCGCTCCTCCAGTCGCGTGCGGAGAACTCTGGTCATGTTGTTTGCGGGGTGCGCCGGTTCATATATGAACTCCTGTATTGCCGAGTCTTGGAGATCCCCGTTATCGTTGTTACTTGGCTCGCCATCTTCCGCTGCTGCTACTGGGCATGCCATATCCCGCTACTGTTACTGAGCTTGCCATCTTCCGCTGCTGTTACTGGGCTGGTCATCTTCCGCTGCTGGTTTTGGGCTTCCCATCTTCCGCTGCTGTTACTGGGCTTACCATCTTCCGCTGACGTTATTGGGCTGGCCATCTTCCGCTGCTGGTATTGGGCTCGTCATCTTCTGCTGGTGTTACTGGGCTTGCCATCTTCCGCTGCTGTTACTGGGCTTGCCATCTTCCGCTGCTGTTACTGGGCTGGCCATCTTCCGCTGCTGGTATTGGGCTTGCCATCTTCTGCTGCTGTTACTGGGCTTGCCATCTCCCGCTGCTGTTACTGGGCTGGTCAGTCGCGTGCGGAGAACTCTGGTTGTGTTACGGACAAATCGTGACAGGTTTAACTTGTGCTTGTGAAAGACGGTGGATATAGGAGTGAGGACGCAGTATAGGTCTTCCAGATCTCGAAAGAAGTAGTAAATGTCAAGGTCGTTGAGCACGCCGAGGTGCTTTCTTCCACGCACCGCTCTCTTGCTCTCATTTTAATTTTGCTTATAAAATAGCCTAGCAGTTGTTTTCGAGTGTAATTGTGGCAGCTTTCAAAGTGCGCAGCCGTCGAGTTTCCGACAGAAATTTCACTGTGTTTGGTGGAGATTGGGTCGGATTATTGTGCTTCGCTTTCTCCTTGCCTGCGGGGTACACCGGTTCATCGATGAACTCCTGTATTGCCGAGTCTTGGAGATCCCCGTTATCGTTTTTACTTGCCCCGCCATTTTCCGCTGCTGTTACTGGGCTTACCATCTTCTGGTGCTGTTACTGGGCTTCCCATCTCCCGCTGCTGTTACTGGGCTAGTCATCTTCCGCTGTTGTTATTGGACTCGCCACCTTCAGCTGCTGTTACTGGGCTTTCCGTCTTCCGCTGCTGTTATTTGGTTTGCCATCTCCCGTTGCTGTTATTGGGCTAGCCACGTTCCGCTGCTGTTACTGGGCTTGCCATCTCCCGCTGCTGTTACTGAGCTGGTCATATCCGCCGCTGTTACTGGGCTGGTCATCTTCCGCTACTGTTATTGGGTTTGCGATCTTCCGCTGCTGTTACTGGGCTTGCCATCTTCCGCTGACTCTTCATAGTCTCCACCACCAGGGTTTGCCATTTCCAGCTCGACGAGGGGTGGGAGGTGGAGGGGGGAGGGTAGATATTTTAATATTTTGTCGAGGTGACATTTCGCCCATAGTACCCCAGCATATAGGCCTGCAATTTCATGTGGATCATACAGCAATGCGTGATTTGGTACTCCCTTGGCCTACATATTGTTCCGAACATACAACCTCTGGGCACTTCAAATAAAACGTTGTGCCTGAATGAACGTTTTCACATAGACATTCTGGGTAGGAAATAGTTATAGGATCTACGTACGATCAATATTAAACTGAGTTACAGTTTCACAATGGTTAATTAATGTCCGATGTCCTGCAGACAGTCACACGAGGGCTGTTTTTGGTGACTATACAGTATCCGGTCTTAATCGTACGTGGGCCCGTGCCGTTCTGGCCGCGGATGCCGGTTAAAATGCTTTGCGGGCCGCCCGGCATTAATATCGATTCCGGGTGGATACGACGTCTATGACGAGGCGTTGTGCTATCAATGTAAAGTCATGGTCATTTGTGATTAATCAAACATAACTCTAATAAAATAAATGCTTATAATTACATGAATTTGTCATATTACCACACCATGATTAATGAATAATTGTGTACATTATTAATAGATTAAAATTCTCAAAGGATTGCCTTAATCCGAGCCAACTAGGCAAACCGTAAAATATACGCCAGATGGCGACACCAGATGGTCAGCCTACTTGAATGCACAGGTCAAGTACCGATGAACGTTTGCTCACCGGCAAAGTATGGCCTTTCTGTGGGAGCCGTGCAATTGGTCCATGTATTAGATATTGGAACCTGATTCCAGCTTGTTCTTAAATAATTTCGTTGTCACATGCATTAGAATTGAAATATCCATTACAGCGTATCATCTTGTCTAAACAGATAACGCATGCATACTATTATGTGTGACGTCTACAGAAAGTACACATAATTAATTACTTCATATCATGTCAGCAATGGCGCGGTTCCTGCTATTCGGTAGCTGTGAGTTCGGCAATGTTTTATTAGTACACCAACTACATTGAACACGTGATTGAAGTTATAAATGGTTAATTTACGCGTATAACCTATCCCAAAATGCCTTTCGTTCCCGTTTAAACTGAACACGAAATGCTCTTGGTATATTCTTTGGCAGTAGACATACTTGACGAAGCTGAAAATATAAATGTCGCGCGGCAAGTTGTAAGCCACGGGCGTTAAAATAAAGTTTGCGACAACTGGTCAATATTGCGTATTTAGTTGTATACACATTGATGATATGGTCCAATATAAGTTACATCACATTGGGAAGCAGTAATATGGAGACGAGATTGGCAGATGAGACATATAAAAAGGTAGATTAACGCATAGTGCGGTGTCCATTACATGGGTTTTCTAGAAAAACTTCACTTTACCCCTGGTATACGTGTAACAACACAAATACTGTAAGTTCACACGCAGGTACAGATAATTTATTGCCGTGATTGACATAAAATACATGTCAGTGAGGAATAGGTCTTGGGGTTAAAACATACACATCAAACATACAATAATAAATATAAATAAATTACAAAAATGAAGCCTAAAATTGTTTAAAAGTAACCACAAAAATTGAAATGTTAAGCTAAAACTAACACATAAAAGAAGTATGAAACACATCTGGCAAAACTAACATTCCATTGTTTCTATCTATCATTAAAGTCTATACTTAATACCCGTCACGGCACCGAGGAAGAAATTGTCTCGGAAACGATTAGTCTTAGCACGGATATTTCTGAGCGCCTGCCTGAAGGCAGTAGTTCGAATAGATAGTAGGCGGGGAATGTTGGATCGTAGACACGTTTGTCAGCTACCTTTCTGGTTCTTTCACTGTGCATAGTTGACAGGGGGTGAGTTCACTGCCAACGATCTTCGATTCACCACTCTCTGAATACAGACAGTTACTCATGTGTGCAGTCGAATAAAGTCTTCGATTTACGGTAACACCAATTCGACTTCACATAGCGACCTGACGGGGCCGTACCTTCCGAAGATTCGCACAGTCACTGAGTGGCAGCCTCGTTTTGTGCAGCCACAAGTGAAGGAATAGACGGTGGTGCCCTCAACAGGCCGTTCAGTCGCCGTCAGCCGACACCGCTTGAAGTAGCCGTCGAACGGGCCGGTGTAGAGCGGATTCTCCTCCGTGTACACGTGCACCTGTAAAACGACAATAAACGTATCTTTATGGAATAAGACACAATTTAACTATCATTGTTTCTCGTAAATCAAACGTTCGCCAGAAACAACACAATAAAGTAAAACGGTTCTTATTTCCTAATTAGAGAGAATGTGTTAGACTTAGTTTTGTCCTCACAGAAAGAATTAGTTGACAATGTCAAGATATGTGAGCCACTGGGGAGTAGTGATCACAACCAGATACATTTTACCATCAAAGTAAAATCAGAAAGGAATAGTAAAAAGCAGTATAGGAGAAATTTCCACAAAGGAAGGTATAAGGACATGAGGAAATATTTAGCAAAGATAGACTGGAATAACACACTGAAGAATAAGACAGCAACCGAATGCTGGAATATCTTAAATAGTGAAATTAAGTGCATAGTCGATAAATTTGTACCTTTCAAAAAACAAGGGAAACGGTCTAAAAAGAAACACTTATCGAAAGAAGCCATTAGAAAAATTAAGTATAAACAAATGATGTGGAAGTCATATAGATGTACTGGAAATGATGAAGACTACAACATTTATAAAGAAGCACTTAATCAAGCTACAGCTGAAATTAGAAATTCAAAGAGAAGCTATGAAAAAAAATTAGCTAGTAATATAAAACATGACAGTAAGAGTTTTTATGCGTATATTCGAAGCAAACAGAAAGTTCAGGATAAGGTCGGTCCTCTAGAAGATAGTGCTGGAAATACAATATCAGAGGGATTCTTAATGGCAGAAGACCTGAATGAGTATTTTAGTTCAGTGTTTACCAGGGAAGATATTAGTTCACTGCCAGTACCAGAGGCTAAGTTCAAGGGGGCAGATTCAGACTATTTAGGACAGTTAGTTGTAACCTCGGAAATGGTAGCTAAGAAAATAAGGGCTATGAAGGATAATAAATCACCTGGAGTGGACGGGATTCCGCCCAAACTACTATTGGAAATTGTAGAACAAATTAGCGTACCGCTTGCAACAGTTTTCAATTTGTCATTAGAAGAGGGAGTGGTTCCTTTAGAATGGAAAGAGGCAAACATTATACCGTTATTTAAAAAAGGTTCGAGAAACAAGTCAGAGAACTATAGACCAGTGAGTTTAACATCAGTGATTTGCAAATTATTAGAAAGACTAATTAAAGATCACATGGTGGATTTTCTTGTTAAACATAACTTGATAAACCCATCTCAACATGGGTTTTTAAAAGCGAGGTCATGCTTAACAAATATGTTATGTTTTTTGGAAGACATCACTAGGTGGGTAGATGAGGGATCACCAGTAGATATCATCTATTTAGATTTTCAAAAAGCTTTCGACAAAGTACCACATCAAAGATTACTCCTTAAGCTAAAGGCCCATGGCATAGGAAATGGTATAATAAACTGGATAGAAAAATGGCTGAATGACAGAAGACAACGTGTAGTAGTTGATGGGGAGGCTTCAAACTGGAAATCGGTATTGAATGGGGTACCACAGGGATCAGTACTAGGACCTATATTATTCTTAATATATATCAACGATTTGGACGATGATATAACAAGCAAGGTGTTAAAATTTGCGGATGATACAAAAGTGTTTAGAAGGATTAAAAGTGATGGAGACAGACAGCATTTACAAGATGATCTTGATAGGTTGATCAAATGGTCTGAAAAGTGGCAAATGCTGTTCAATTTTGGGAAATGTAAATGCCTCCACACAGGTCATGGGAATGAAGAGGTAAAATATAAAATGGGGGGTACTGTTCTAAGTACTACTGTAAAAGAAAAGGACTTGGGGTTAACCATTAGTGCTGATATGAAGGTTTCAGAGCAGTGCGGAATTGCAGCGTCAAAGGGAAATCAAATCCTTGGATTAATTAGGCGAAATATAGCGTATAAGAAAAAAGAATTAATAGTACCGCTGTACAAAACAATAGTGAGGCCTCATTTAGAATATTGTATACAAGCATGGAGGCCATATCGCAAGAAGGACATAGATATGCTAGAAAGAGTACAGAGGAGAGCGACTAAAATGATACCAAATCTGAGGGATCTTAGTTACGAAATACGCCTAAAAGAATGTGGTTTAACAACATTAGAGACCAGGAGATTGAGAGAGATCACATAGAAGTGTTTAAAATATTGAATGGTTATGAAAATATTGATAGAAACATTTTTTTCTCAGTTAAGAAAAATAGAAGGACCAGAGGACATGAAGCTACATTAGTAAAGGAGCAGTGTAGATTAGATATAAGAAAGTTCTCATTCTCACAAAGGACTGTAAATGAATGGAACAGATTATCTCCTGATTGTGTTGGTGCTAGTAGCGTGAATATGTTTAAAAATAAAATCGACACACACCTTAAAAAGGCGGGATACATGTAGATAAAAAGTATTGGACTCTCGATAAGCCAAAAGGCTTCCTTGTCCACCTGCCATCCAGAGTAATTTTCTGGATGGCAATCTTGTTAAATCTTGTTAAATTAGGCAACGTTTGATTGTTTTTTTCAAAATGGTCGCTTTCGCGTTACTTCCTTCGTCACGTGACGTTCGTGGGCGCCATCTTGAGGCATACGGCGGATATAATTCCATGGTGTCATACAGTCTGATGGATTGGGAGAGGAGTGTAGAGCAAACAAATATATACAAAATATCGATTGTATACGACGCATATTTTTTAAAAGTAGCTAATGCATACGACGCATAATTTGAAAGCCATAATAAACAAACCTATCATTATACAGTAGTAAACTGCACCATTACTGTCACTCTAGCCACGCGACGCGTGCATACATGCTTGCATGCGTGTATGTACTTGGGCGCATGTGCATGCGCGCGGGCGTGTGTATGCGACTGTGTTGCTGTGTGTGTGTGTGTGTTAATATATGGGTTGATCTGGTTGCGTGGATACGTAGAATCGATTCTACACGTTACTTGGTAAGCAAAATATTATCACTTGATTTGCATTGCTGCAGTCGCCGTCCCGTAGAGTGATCCGGACGTGGGCCGAGTTCTCCGATTGCGAGACATTCGCTTTGAGAATGAAGTCCAACGGTGTGTCCGATGACGTCACTTCAGCGCAAGTGTTCTTGTCGTGGTCGGTGAAGACGGCGTAGTCTCCGAACCCACAAAAACCTGTTGCCATGGCAGCGACATCGACCAATGGGTCTGCTGGAATACATGTTTTATTGTTCACGATAAGCAAGCGTTTGTCTCTGTTGCATATACTTGAATAGTCAGTATAAGTACATTATTGGAAACAGACGAACGCGATAATCAACATCAGATACTCACGAATCCCTGTTGCCATGGCAGCGATCTTCACTGGAGCTGAAGAAGGAATTTGTATTGGGGTTCTTGTGACTGAGGATATTAGATTGAATTGCATGGTAATGTTGATACTATTGTAATATTAAGCATTGTAAGCTCGAAAATCACTTGAATTAATGCGTGGACAAACATTAGATAAGTTAGAAATGTGTCTGAGTCTGACGTCGGCAGTGTATCTGTCAAGCCCACAGGGGGTCATCTGAAACATTTCAATTGCCCTGTCCATCACGTGACCTATTGCTTAGAAAAACTCCCTCAAGCCACCAGAAAACACGTGGTGGGTTCTCATATCCAGTCGTTCATTTTGTTGAAATTCTGGTTACAGAAGTATGTATTTATGACAAAAACATATGCAAAGTTTGTTTAAAGTGCCAACTGTATGCGGTTATGTTTGATCCATGAGAAGTCATGCCGCAATCGTAATTTAATTCACATATATTGCCGTTATCAACATTGTTAACAAAGCTAAAGCTTGACGGAGGTCGCGCACAAATTGTGATTGTGACGTAGGTAAACAGCAACATACTGAACACATCAATTACTGTTGTGAAGCGCGGTGCCGTAGCTGTTAGAGGGACGGACTGCCAGTCACGTGATTCCGGCTTCGAAACCAATCGATGCCGTTTCGAATCTGGTGAAAGTTCTTTCACTCCACGTTGTTCCAGTTCAAACAGTATGGATTACTCTCTAGCAATAGACAGCGGTTGATATTTATGTATGAATAGTCTACGCAGTAATTGGAGATTGGCTGGATGCTTCCTAGATAAACCGGTATCATATTCGGTTAAACATGTCTGTCATGGAGTAAAGGGTAGAGTACTTTGATCAATCCTAAGAATGGAATGTGGATTTTATGACATTTCACCAGACATGTGTGTGAACTGTTAGCTTGACTACTAAAAAACATCCGCTTTCTCTCTTTCTCTCTCACTCTCTCTCTCTCTCTCTCTCTCTCTCTCTCTCTCTCTCTCTCTCTT
>CM034544.1:5961487-6070414 GCA_020002185.1 Paraescarpia echinospica | reverse complement strand
CGGTGATGGCCAAAACATCCCAATCGTGTTGGATAATTTCCTCATTTATAGTCAGCGTCTTATTTTTCACAGATCTTGCATTGATCAATGCGATGTTGGCGTGTGAGTACATAAGGTGGCGTGTGAGTATATAAGGTGGCGTGTGAGTATGGGAGACCAACCTTTCTGTAGCAGTGATGTTAGATGTTGCTCTATCAGTTGTTTTTCCACACAGGTAATGAGAGGCCGCCTGAAACACAGTCATTACACAGTCAGCAATCATAGGCCACTTACAATATCATTTCTAACCCTAACCATCATATCAAGACATTTCACAACGGTCACCTGCAGACTGTTTCAATGATACAACAAACTCATAAGGAAACCCATCATTAAAACAAAATCCACTGCTAACTTTAAGGAGATTTTTCTAAATTCAGAAATCTGCCGCTGAATCTCTGAGGATGCTATTTCCGTGACACAGCTGCGGAAATGTCCCGGTGGCGCCTCCTGGTGTTGATAGTTGTCAGTACACAAGATGACTGGTCAGGAGGAAAATGGATTTTGAAAGAGCAAAACTGGCTGATGTTAGTGTGATTTAGAGTGGGCCATCAGAAGCACTTACATTCCTACGTCTACGGCTATAAATACAGCCACAGACACAACAATAAACAAGTAAAATAATAGGATACCATTAGTTCTAAAACAATTCTTTAAAAAAACAATTCATCCGCAAACTCCAAAAATATAAGCAGTGTAGGAAGTGTGGTGGATTTCTACCAATTTCACATAAAAAACAAAGGTCAAAGGTCCATCAAAGTGAGGACGTTTGCCAAGGGTTGGTTGTTCAGTGCAGCTGTGAACTACGATGCACTAGTCAAGTGACGTGTGCACTACGTGCACTACGCACCGTGTCGTGATGTCGAGATAGTGCAGTAACCGCTCTGATTCCTCGTTTAGACGCTTCTCCACATGGGCCAGGTACGCAGACACCTGTCACAGACACAGATGAACATTACAGGTGCACAGTCACCTGTCACAAATACAGGTGAATGTTACAGGTACACAGACATATGTCAGACACAGGTGAACATCATAGGTATGCAGACACATGTCAAACACACAGGTGAACATTACAGGTATGCAGACATCTATCTCAGACACACAGGTGAACATTACACCTGTCACAGACATGCAGGTGAACATTACAGGCACACAGACACCTGTCAGACACACAGGTGAACATTACAGGTACGCAAACACCTGTAACAGACACACAGGTGAACATTACAGATATGCAGATACCTGTCAAGACACACAGGTGAACATTACAGTTATGCAGACATCTATCTCAGACACACAGGTGAACATTACACCTGTCACAGACATGCAGGTGAACATTACAGGCACACAGACACCTGTCAGACACACAGGTGAACATTACAGGTATGCAGATACCTGTCAAGACACACAGGTGAACACTACAGGTACGCAGACACCTGTCAGACACACAGGTGAACATTACAGGTGCACAGACACAGGTGAACATTACAGGTACACAGACACTTGTTACAGACACAGGTGAACATTGCAGGTACACAGACACTTGTTACAGACACAGGTGAACATTGCAGGTATGCAGACACCTGTCAAACACAGGTGAACATTACAGGTGCACATACACCTGTCACTGACACTGGTGAACATTGCAGGTGCACAGATACCTGTCACAGACACAGGTGAACATTACAGGTATGCAGACACCTTTCAAACACAGGTAAATATTACAGGTACACAGACTCCTGTCAAACACACGTGAACATTACAGGTATGCAGGCACCTGTCACAACAGGACAACAATGATACACTAAGCAACAATACAGTAGATATTGTGATATCTAACAACACATCATTATAATGGAAACAATACAGTAGATATTGTGATATCTAACAACACATCATTATAATGGAAACAATAGAGTAGATATTGTGATATCTAACAACACATCATTATAATGGAAACAATACAGTAGATATTGTGTTATCTAACAACACATCATTATAATGGAAACAATACAGTAGATATTGTGATATCTAACAACACATCATTATAATGGAAACAATACAGTAGATATTGTGATATCTAACAACACATCATTATAATGGAAACAATACAGTAGATATTGTGATATCTAACAACATATCATTATAATGGAAACAATACAGTAGATATTGTGATATCTAACAACACATCATTATAATGGAAACGACTATTAGAACCACATTATACACATGTAAATATCAACTGAAAACACGATTTGAAAAATTTTAATAATGAACTTTTTCCTTCCCAATCACTGTTGCATCACTTACTATTTTAAAGTATTTAACATAAAAACAATGTATAGAAAGACGTTGTTCTAGCTTCTTGAAAAAGATTTTTAAACGAATAACAAAACATACCCCTAATATCATTACAATCACACAAATAAACGTATCTCGCAGTCGATTTGGGAAAGGTCAAACTCTAGCGAGCCACTCACTGGTCTGTCCTGCATCAGCCTCTGACCCTCCACTGCATACATCCGGGTTGTTGCCTCCAGAAACTTCACCTCAAACGCCTCCTGGTAAATCTACAAACGAATACACAGTTTATCAGACAATCATCATCACAACACAACCACCTGCAGCACCACCATGAAGGCCCAGTTACTTAAATGTAATTAATTGTTAAAAAGTGTTTACAATAAGAATGTCAATTACAACCAATTAGTTTTTTCTCTCAACAAAAACAGCTAGCTCACAAGCTTATCAATTTTTTTAGAAGATACACAAATTCAGCAAAAATATGCCACATGAATATAAAATACTTAACCAACCATTTGAATATCTTGTCTACTGCATCAGCAATTGTATTTGTAGTTGATTGTAACTATCTTAGTAGATGCATACTTGTGGCACAGGCCCTTTACACCATACTGTTACATCTAGGAGTGGCCCTTTACACCATACTGTTACATCTAGGAGTGGCCCTTTACACCATACTGTTACATCTAGGAGTGGCCCTTTACACCATACAGTTACATCTAGGAGTGGCCCTTTACACCATACTGTTACATCTAGGAGTGGCCCTTTACACCATACTGTTACATCTAGGAGTGGCCCATTACACCATAATGTTACATCTAGGAGTGGCCCTTTACACCATACAGTTACATCTAGGAGTGGCCCATTACACCATACTGTTACATCTAGGAGTGGCCCTTTACACCATACTGTTACATCTAGGAGTGGCCCGTTACACCATACTGTTACATCTAGGAGTGGCCCTTTACACCATACTGTTACATCTAGGACTGGCCCTTTACACCACACAGTTACATCTAGGAGTGGCCCATTACACCTTACAGTTACATCTAGGAGTGGCCCGTTACACCATATTGTTACATCTAGGAGTGGCCCATTACACCCCTACAGTTACATCTAGGAGTGGCCCATTACACCATACAGTTACATCTAGGAGTGGCCCGTTACACCATACAGTTACATCTAGGAGTGGCCCATTACACCGTACAGTTACATCTAGGAGTGGCCCATTACACCATACTGTTACATCTAGGAGTGGCCCGTTACACCATACTGTTACATCTAGGAGTGGCCCGTTACACCATACTGTTACATCTAGGAGTGGCCCGTTACACCATACCGTTACATCTAGGAGTGGCCTGTTACACCATACTGTTACATCTAGGAGTGGCCCGTTACACCATACTGTTACACCTAGGAGTGGCCCTTTACACCATACTGTTACATCTAGGAGTGGCCCTTTACACCATACTGTTACATCTAGGAGTGGCCCGTTACACCATACTGTTACATCTAGGAGTGGCCCTTTACACCATCCTGTTACATCTAGGAGTGGCCCGTTACACCATACTGTTACATCTAGGAGTGGCCCGTTACACCATACTGTTACATCTAGGAGTGGCCCATTACACCATAATGTTACATCTAGGAGTGGCCCTTTACACCATACTGTTACATCTAGGAGTGGCCCGTTACACCATACTGTTACATCTAGGAGTGGCCCATTACACCATAATGTTACATCTAGGAGTGGCCCGTTACACCATAATGTTACATCTACAGACCTGCCTACCCCAAAAACTTCCTGTCAGTAATCCATTTTCCCATTTACACTGATTTTCAGGAATATAGGCTTCCTGTCAGTAATTGTTCAGAACCGTATCAGATATTGTCACGGAGGGGGGAGGGGGTAGGGACGGCAAAACCATTACGTTACGCTAGTCATCGACATCGCCTAGACTCTAGTGACTAGTCTACTCAACTCTAGTATATAAGCCTATCCCTGTATTATAGGCTGTAAATGATAGACGGGGGGGTAGGGACGGCAAAACCATTACGTTACGCTAGTCATCGACATCGCCTAGACTTTAGTGACTGTATGATAGGCTATAAATGATAGACTAAACTCAATAAATACACTAACTTAGTCTTAGTACAGTCAGTTGGCCTAACACTACAAGTACAACACTCACTACATTTTTGCATTACACGTTTCTTTTTGGTTGGCGGTGGCGTCGTTTCGCTGTCAGCCATCATTTCGTGCCGCGTGACGTTTTGTTTGATCGCAGAAATGCGAATTTGTCATAACGCTGTTTCCTATTGGTTAGATTACGACCAGACTCAGCGAATGAAAAACCATGTCACAACATGCTGCATACATATGCTGCCACCTGTTGAATATAGTGGAACCTAAATTTGAGGAGCACGGAAGTGATTGGCGAACATGGTGACAGTCTGTAATATTTTCATCCCTCGCCGTAATACCGTAATTTGAGGTGACTTTCCGGAATGATTCCGGACAATCCGGAATGGTAGGCAGGTCTGCATCTAGGAGTGGCCCATTACACCATACTGTTACATCTAGGAGTGGCCCGTTACACCATACTGTTACATCTAGGAGTGGCCTGTTACACCATACTGTTACAGCTAGGAGTTGCCCATTACACCATACTGTTACATCTAGGAGTGACCCATTACACCATACTGTTACATCTAGGAGTGGCCTGTTACACCATACTGTTACATCTAGGAGTGGCCTGTTCCACCATACTGATTTAACATGATTTAACAAGATTGCCATCCAGAGAATTAACTCTAGATGGCAGGTGGACAAGGAAGCCCTTTGGCTTATCGAGAGTCCGACCCTTTTATCTACATATATCCAGCCCTTCTGAGGTATGTGTCGATTTTATTTTTAAACATATTCACACTACTAGCACCCACACAATCATCTGTTCCATTCATTCACAGTCCTTTGTGAAAAATAGAACTTTCTCACATCTAATCTACACTGCTCCTTTGCTAATGTAACTTCATGTCCTCTAGTCTTTCTATCTTTCTTAACTGAAAAAAACATATTTCTATCAATATTTTCATAACCATTCAATATTTTAAACACTTCTATCTGATCTCCTCTCAATCTCCTGGTCTCTAGTGTTGTTAAACCACATTCTTTTAGGCGTTTTTCATAAGAAAGATCCCTCAGTTTTGGTATCATTTTAGTCGCTCTCCTCTGTACTCTTTCTAGCATATCTATGTCCTTCTTGCGGTATGGCCTCCACGCTTGTATACAATATTCTAAATGAGGCCTAACTATTGTTTTGTACAGTGGTATTATTAGTTCTTTTTCTTTTTATATGCTATATTTCGCCTAATCAATCCAAGGATTTGATTTCCTTTAGGCTACAATTCCACACTGCTCTGAACCTTCATGTCAGCACTAATTGTCAGCCTAAGTCTTTTCTTTTACAGTAGTATTCAGTACAGTTTCTCATTGTATATTCTGTATTCCCATGTCCTGTGTGGAGGCATTTACATTTTCCCAAAATTGAACAACATTTGCCCTCTTTTCAGACCATTTGATCAACCTGTCAAGATCATCTTGTAAATGCTGCTATCACCATCACTTCTCCTTCCTTTTGTATCATCTGCAAATTTCAACCTTGCTAGCTATATCATCCGTCCAAATCGTTTATATATATAAGAATAATATAGGTCCCAGTACTGATCCCTGTGGAACTCAAAACTGATTTCCAGTTTGAATCCCCATCAACAACTACCGTTGTCTTCCTGTCAATCAGCCATTTTCTATCCAGTTAATTATACCATTTCTATGGGGCTTTTAGTTTAAGCAGTAATCTCTGATGTGGCACTTTGTCGAAAGCTTTGAAAATCTAAGTAGATGATATCTACTGGTGATCCATCATCTACCCTTAGTGATATCTTCCAAAAACATAACATATTTGTTAAGCATGACTCGCTTTTAGAAACCCATGTTGAGATGGGTTTTATCAAGTTATGTTAACAAAGAAAAATCCACCATGTGATCTTTAATTAGTCTTTCTAATAATTTACAAATCACTGATGTTAAACTCACTGGTCTATAGTTCTCTGACTTGTTTCTAACCTTTTTTAAATAACGGTATAATGTTTGCTTTTCCTTCTAAAACTCACTCTTTCTAATGACAAGTTGAAAACTGCTGCAATGCTTCTACAATTTCCACAATTTCCACTAGTAGTTTGGGTGGAATACCATCCTCCAGGTGATTTATATTTTCCTTCATAGCCCTAATTTTTTAGCTACCTTTCTGGGGTTACTTAACTGTCTTAAATAGTCTGATTCTGCCCTTGAGACTTAGCCTCTGGTACTGGCAGTGAACTAGTGTTCTCTGGTAAACACTGAACTAAATACTCATTTAGGTCTTCTGCCATTAAGAATCCTTCTGATATTATATTTCCAGCACTATCTTCTAGAGGACCGACCTTATCCTGAACTTTCTGTTTGCTGAACATACGATAAAAACTCTTGCTGTCATGTTTTATATTACAAGCTAATTTATGTTCATAGCTTCTCTTTGAATTTTAATTTCAGCTGTAGCTTGGTTTAGTGCTTCTTTATAAATGTTGTAGTCTTCTGTCATTGCCAATTATCTATATGATCTTCCACATCATTTGTTTATACTTAATTTTCTAATGGCTTCTTTTCGATAAGTATTTCTTTCTGGTCCGTTTCCTTTTTTTTAAGGGAACAAATTTATCTGATGCACTCTATTTCATTCTTTAAGATATTCCAGCATTCTGTTGCTGTCTTATTCTTCAGTGTATTATTCCAGTCTATCTTTGCTAAATATTTCCTCATTTCCTTATATCTTCCTTTGTGGAAATTTCTCCTCAACTGCTTTTATTATTTCTTTCTGATTTTACTTTGATGGTAAAATGTATCTGGTTGTGATCACTACTTCCCAGAGGCTCACATAATTTAACATTGTCAACTAATTCATTCTGTGAGGGACAAAACTAAGTCTAACACATTCTCTCCCTGGTTGGTTCTAGCAATGTTGAGAAAGGAAACTATCTTGTACTAAAACTAAAACTTGTGGTCCTCACTACCCATACTCTGTAGAGATTTCCATTTTATATGCCCATGGTTAAAATCCCCATAATAACACAGTCCCGTTTGCTCACTTCCTTATAGCGTTTTGTATTTTTCATTCTCTTCTATGCTTATGTTTGGACTTCGATAAACTAATCCAACCGTTAACGTTGGAGTTTCCTGTAACTATGTTACACCAAACAGCTTCTTCGCAATCTGCTTCTCTGTCTAATTTTATTTCATAAGCCTGGATAGATTCTTTAATATAAAATAACTCCACCTCCCTTCTTCCTATTCTATCTTTCCTAAACATTACATATCCTGTCAGTCCCAATTGGCATCTGATATATCGGTGGTTGCATGATTCGGTTATACCTATTATGTGAGGGGGTCAATATCTTCTACCATAATGTTTAGTTCATTTCTTTTGTTTACTATACTCCTTGCATTTAAACAAACACATTTATACCCAGCTTCAGAACAGTTTTCCAGACTGTTCTTTGCTGAATTATTTTTGCTACCTTTATGCCTCCAGTTTCAGGCTTCTCTGCGAGTCCCCCCTGCGAATTTAGTTTAAATAGATGCAACCTGTCCCACTGTCAACAGATCGCAGCAGATTCTCTGAGAATACTGCTGCCCCCTTTCCACTTAGATGGAGGCTATCTCTCATGTACATATCTTCTCTCCCAACAAAGTACCCCCATAAATCTATGAATCCCACGCCCTCTTCCTCACACATCTGCTCAACTAGTTCGTTGATCGCCATCCTCTTACAGTTTCTGTATCTTGCCCCCCTTCCTCCCATTACTGGCAAAATTCCTGAGAGAATAACCTGTTCCACTCTTGTCTTCTTTAGCTTCCTCACTAGATGTCTGTACTTCTGAACTATACCAGTTGTTCCCTCCTTGTCTGCATTGTTTGTCCCAACGTGTACTAGTATAGACCCTCCCTTGCCATGCCCCAATACCTTTTCTACCCTTTCGGTCACATGCTCTATCTTAGCCCCCGGTAGACATACAACAACGTCCTTCCCCTCGCATATAGTCTTGTCTGTTTTTCTCAGAATTGAATCGCCCATAAACACTCTCTCTTTTCTCTTTGCCCCCTCAATCACTGCCTCGGAGTAGCTCCTCCGGTTTGCATATGTCTGGTTGTTGTCTTTTCCTCTTGTCTCTCTCTGTCACATTCTCTTCCATTCCCTTCTTTCCTGTCGTGTTTTCTCTTGTCCCCTTTCCTCCTGTCATCTTCTCTTCTAGCACATTTACTCTCACTTCCTTTCGTCCCTTCTTCTTTCCTCCCATCACATTTTCTTCTCTCCTCTCCCGTCCCTTTTCCCCGGCTACCTCCTTCACTACGGTCACTTTCTCCCCTGTCACCTTCACGCCTGTCATGTTTTCTGTTTTTTGCTGAACACTCTGTCTTCTTCCATCAGTCTTCTGTCTCACAGTCTTACCAACTGCCTCTGTGGTATCTACCTCTTCACCACCTGTATCGCTGTCGTGTCTCTCCTCGTTCTCTACAGTCTGACTACCTGCTGATCTATCCCCACTGGCCCGTTTTCTCTTCCTCTGCCGAACACTTTTCCTCCGTCCCTCTGTTTTCTCAATGTCTTGTTCCTTCACACCGGTCACCTTCCTTCCTCTCAGTCTCCTTTCTTCAGTCTCCGTGTCACAACTCTGCTCCTTCTGTGTTGTAGAATTCTCAACTCTCTCCGCGTCATCCCTCTCTGCTCCATCTATTTCTATGTTGAGTCTCGCCTCCATCTCCTTCACTATATCCGTCAACTTACACACCTCCTTCATCAGACATTCCACCCTCAAACACCCCATACACCGAAAGGTGAATCCGTCATCTTTGGTCTCTGCCCATGATTTTGGACAGCCAGACAATGCAAAATCCACCCAGCTCTGGCAGTCGTTGCAAACTAGGTGTTGTTTTGCCCTGAGTTGCCGCTTGCAAGGTGCCATATCAGAATTTATTTATGTTCAAAGTAGTTTTATGTAGTCTTTGAAAAGACTTTTCTGTGTACAATTTACACCAGATTGTTTAGGTTATAGTTAGTTATATTTTTTAACACACAGTGACACACCGTGCCTTACCTAGTTACGATGTCGATGACAATGTATTCAAGTTAGGCTTAGATACAAGGTAGTCTTTACAAAGACTGTTTCCTGTGTACTATTATACACTTTAAAAGATTGTTATTTCAGGTTTTAATTACTCATCTAACTACACCGATTATCTCAAATAACGCTATTCTATTGTCGTTCACGGTACGCTAACTTCGCCAGTGACCTACTTTGTAAACAACGTTCCGATTACATTAACGTCCCCAATTATCGCTCGCAAATCGCCTACTTTTAATCTACCCTAGATTACTCCCTCTAGCTAACTTTTAACAAAAAATATTGCTTAATATATATCTATAATTACGTTATGTATCCTATACGCTCAATAATATCACTTATCTTGATCAAATATCCTTATATTTTCACAAGTTTGCTGCACCAAATTCAAATCAATTCACCACCGGAAGTCCCCCAATCATGCCTGATACTGTCCCCCAATCATGCCAGATACTGTTACATCTAGGAGTGGCCTGTTACACCATACTGTTACATCTAGGAGTGACCTGTTACACCATACTGTTACATCTAGGAGTGGCCTGTTACACCATACTGTTACATCTAGGAGTGACCTGTTACACCATACTGTTACATTTAGGAGTGGCCTGTTACACCATACTTGTAGGTCTGAGAGTGGCCCTAAAGTGGCACATAGTGGTCCGTCACCTACCTGTAGGTCTGAGAGTAGCCCGAGAGTAGCCTGACACCAGACCTGTAGGTCTGAGAGTTGCCCGAGAGCGGCCTGTGAGTGGCCTGACACTTACCTGTAGGTCTGAGTAGCCTTAGAGTGACCTGAGTGTGGCCTGACACCTACCTGTAGGTCTGAGAGTGGCCGAGAGTGGCCTGACACTATCTGTAGGTCTGAGAGGGGCGTGACATCTACCTGTAGGTCATAGAGTGGCCTGACACCTACCTGTAGGTCTGAGAGCATACGGAGGAGGTTCTTAAGCAGCTGTCTGTCGACGGCCTCGCCGTTGCGTTCCTTCTCTATCAGCTCGAGGATGCCGTCGACCGTGCGACTCTGGACGACGTCATTACTGATGATGTGGATCCGGAACAACTCCAGCCCCATGTCCCTGTAACAGTGACGCGTCACTACAACGTCGACATGTCACCAGAGCAGCATTATAATAATTATGTTTCTCGATATAGTGCTCGTTAGGTAAACTATTACAGTGCTAATCATAGTCAAATTTCAGTGCACTCCGTATAAGTGGAACCTGCAGAGACCCATAGAAATATTTCGACTTAACAGAAGTTCCACTTATCAGAATCTATGTATTTAAATTTGTACGTTGTCATCGGTTGACTTTGCACTTTTCCGATCCACACTCTAAAATGCGCACAAATAACAAAGTTTGAGAAAGGTCTATGTGTAAGAGGAACTAAATCCTTTAAAAATCAATATACCAATAGGGTAATAGCATTTTATATCCATGCGGGCTGACAGAATTTCAATGTTTAGTAGTACAGATTTAAAAAATTCGAGTAACTAAATGAAAGAAATATTAGCGTGCTGGTGAAACTAAGTCAACTTAACCGAAACAGTGACTTAAGAGAAGTTGAAGATTGCGGATTATGTTGTACTATGTGAGATACAAAGACATGGTGACATAGCCCTCTTCTATGTAAATTTTGTGTGTAACTCTAGTCATAACCTTCACTGACTCAGGTCAAATCACATCCCACACAATTTTTGCAAACTTGTAGAGTACACGTTTCAGAGATGATTGATCAGGCCTTGATTTTAGTAGAGTGTGATCATGCACTGTATTTCCATCCAGGGAGCATTTATTTTCCTGCTCCCTAAATTTGAAGAAAAAAAAAACATTTTCCCACTTGCATTGAGGTGTCAGTCGTCCAGAATGTTTCCGGTACAAACATCTCTAGGAACATCATGTTTTAAGCAGACATGCGCTTTTGTACCTAAATTGGTGTAAAGTATTTGCCAGATACATAGTTAGAATACGGAAATATAAACTGCGCACAAAACATTCAGCAAAAATGAGTTCATCACAACAGGAAGAAGCCATACTTAATTTGAATTATGTCACATGGACCATTCATGCATGAGGATCATCTAAGTACTTTAATTTTCTGAGAAAAAAATGGGCCAAGTGGCCCTGAAGTCCTTTGGACTAATACGTCTATATGTGACCCCGGCTGACCAAATGAGTGGTAAGTCGGAAAAATTGTAACATTGTTTTCTTACATCCTTGTAAAGGTTTAGTAGGGTGTTTTACACGGTTTCAAAAAATATGACTGCTACAAAAATTGGCCAAGTTATGGAGCATTGAACATGGCAGGGATCAAAAAGTGAAAATGAAGAAAACGGCTGTTGAAGTTTTACATTATATATGCAAATGGATTGCATGGAAATATTACATGCACAACATTCAAATGTGGCACACAGTATGTAATATGTATATTATGTTGCAATGATACACTGGAAGTACAAATGTGCTGCTACAAAGACATCAAGTTATGCCAGATTATGTCTTCATGTGTAAAACTAAGAGGACAGATTATCTGAGAGCAAAAGGTAGACTCACTGTTTGACACAGTTTAAAACCTACAGGCAACTGTCCAGTTTAACAGGGGTCTAGTGGCTTAATGCCGTCTGTTGACACAAGCTACTGCCAGTGACCAATTACAGATTAGTCACAGCTTCCATCAAACAATAGCAGGTAGAGAATCTTAGCTCCACAGCTGGGTGTAATACACAACCAGAGCCACCAATGATTCATGGTCAAGTAGATTAGCTCAATGCACCAACTAAGACAATACACAACACTGTGAGTGACAGTGTCCAGAGTGAGGCCTAAGCAGTGTCCTCATTGCTGAATAGATCAATTAAACCTGCCAAGTGGGTGACAATCTGCACAAGTGTTCATTAATCCTTAGTGATTGTTCAGAACACCAGACAACCACATACCTAAACAAAGCGAATGTAATAGGTGAAGAACAGGCAGTGTTCAGATAGGGGTATTGGTTGAATTGTATTTGTCTCGACTCAAAAGGCTTTATTGTGTCTTCATCGATTATAAGAAAGCATTTGATTTAGTAGACCGGTCCTCCCTGTGGTCTAAGATAATTTCATGCGGTATTAATGGTATTGTGTTGAAAGTTGTATACAACATGTACAAAAATGCTAAATCATGTATAAATGAGGGCCAGGCTGTGTCAGCCTTCTTCTCATGTGTAGAGGTATGGCAAGGAGAAAACTTGTGTCCTTTGTTATTTGCTATTTACCTGAATAATTTTGAACACTGTTAGTCACAATTATAACGGACTTGACATGGCAGCTGGTTAAATTTACATATATAGTGTATAGCGGAACTATGTCAACTCTTCTAATGGTTGACATTTGGTTGTTTCAGGTGTCAACTATATTGTGAATCTGTAATTATTAGTCTATATTGATACAATTGATTTACACAGTACCATGTCTACACAAGGCATGGCAAGCGTAAACAGAACAGTAGAATGCATTTGATATAAATAAAGTGTAGGATATTTCACTCTATAGTTGTCCAGAATATTAATTTTCTATGTTTGTCACCTACAGGTGACAGAATATAAATTTTCTATGTTTGTCACCTACAGGTTTCTACAGACAATACATCTTTAACCAATAGACACCACAGTCACACCATTTTATAATAATTAAATGAACATCAAAATAAACACAACTTGCAATTATAGAAAATCAATAGTTTTGAAGATACAGTTTAAAAGTGTTAGGCAACTGTTCAGTCTAACAGGGGTCAAGTGTGTCTACTCTGCCTGGGTGCTGTGACCAATTAAAGATTAGTCAAGGTCTCAATGGCCTAGGCTGTAGAGATTAGTCACAGCTTTTGACTTTGTGGCACATTACACAACATCTACTGTTGGGGGTGGTCTCAAGGGCCCTTCTCAAAACCACATCACTAGATAATGTAAACCTTTTGCACTTTGGGGGCCCCTTAGGTGCCCTTAGAATGATTCAATCAAATACAGATTTCTTGTATATAGTGGCAGCACCCTAAGATAAATCTACGCAAAATAAGTTTTTGAAAAAATAGGCCAAATGTTACATTTTTACCAGTTTTGGTGTCCTTGGAGGCCCTAGGGAGCTCTTAAAATGATGCAATCAAATACAGATTTCTCGTGCATAGTGGCAATGCCCCAAGATATGTCTATGCAAAATTAGAGAAAAAGTTGCTGAATGGTTTCTGAGATACGGCAGCTAACGGCGGACGCAGAGTGATGGCAATAGTCCCTTGGACCTTCAGCCAAAGGACTAAAAAATCATGTTCTTCAGCATTACTTAGGACACATTTCAACTCATTCTTTCCCTTAGCTGCCCCAGCCGCACCAGATACCAGCTCACTGGTAGCATTCAAATGGCAACTGGGAAGCTGGGCAGCAAACATCTTATTCCACGTCACATAATATAATTATGTGGAAGTGTTTTAACCACTTTTTTATTCGTGGTTTTTATGTATATTTTGGTAAGTTGGCATCACATGCGTACCATAAAACAAACCTGTAGGATGTTACCAGGAACTCGGGGCTACTACATTATCTGGAGGAAGAAGACTGTTTATCCTTCTCCATCATTTTCCATACGTCAAGCATGATGAGTACATTTTGCTTTGACCGTTAAGCTAGCAACATTGAAGTTAGCTAGTTAGAAACTTCCTCATGGATTTTCATTTGTTTGGCTGTAAGGTGATGTTTAATCTTGCTTGGAATCATCGTTTTGTTTGATAATTTCTACAAATGTGCCATATCATTTTCCTTAATAATTAAGCTACCAGCCATCTGGGCACACAACAATTTAGAGTAGTGACGTAGGTAATGAAATAAATTACATGTGTACTAACCTCAGCTGAGGACAGTTACTCACCATAACGAAGCTACTGCCGAATTCTGAAGAACGTACGTCCGGTCAAGAAACAAGAAAATACTTCTAATCATGATCTGAAACAGGAGATCAGTAATGTTAAAACTCCTCGCACTACTGGTTTAGTCCATCAGGAATCGAGTCTACTGATTTGTTAAAATTTGTAATGCGTGAATAGCTGAAGTAATAAGCACTGTCAGTTTAATAACAGCATGTGAAGGCGATAACTGCCATTTCTGAAATTCTACCCTTCAGGGACCAAATATGTCTTCAATCATGTGTTGAGCTACTTGACTACTTGAGCTACTTGACATGAAAACACTACCTAGTAAACCTCAAATATAATGACGTTTGCTTAAAAAGAATTTCACTTATACAGAATAAATGAATTAGACCCAACTGTTTAATATACAGTAAATTTCAGATATAAACATTTGTGGATATAATGAATAAATTAGCTGGTCCCGAGGGATTCTTTATATCCGATAATCCGAGGTATATCTGTTATGCGATATGTGGAAGTGTTTGTCTTCAAACCATCAATCTTTTTATCAAAACATGACACCTTTTTCAGCCAATCAGCACCGCTTTGCCCTCTTCCCACAAGGTTTAGTGATGGCGCTTGCTGTACGGATATATCTCGTTTTGATAAAAAAACGTCATGTTTTGTCATATATTTTGTATAACAAATCTAAAATATTACAGCCTTTGCTACCATTCTGTCAAACGCAGTATGTCTCAGTTTAACTAAAGCATTTATGTGGCAAATCAGAGATATTTGTTACATTATTTTAACTCTTAGCTTTGAAGGCACCATGGTCACAGCAGACTGCTGTTTACTACGGTATGTTGTAAAGAACATAGTTACATGGTGTAATGATTACACAAAATGTAAACAAACCATTTGTCTGCAATGGGACTGCCAGCAATTGTCCAGCAGCTTGAGAAACTGTTCACTGTCCATTGACGCTGTACTGACTGGTCAAGGATATAAACAACAACAACAGTGCAGGCTGCGAAATAAGGCCGGTCCGATCGTCCCGGACGGGTAGTTTCAGTGATCGGACTAGTCCTTATTTAGTGGAGCAGTCCCATAGGACTAGCTGTTATTATGTGAATTAATTTACGCTATGTATACGCTAGTTGGGTGTTGTGATGGAATAAAACAAAATCAGACAGTAAGGTAGCATTTTATCACAGGCAGCTAAATATTCCGTACAACCGTCAGATGGGAAACTTGCTGAATGCAGTGAATGTAAATGGCGGCTGTTTACATCCGGTTAGCGTAGGATAGGTAGTGCCACCTTAACGACCATGAGTGATGAGCGACATGGACAAACATACATGCGCGGGTTAAAACATCGTTACGTGCTATCCCGTCGTGATGGTAGTTGCGTTATTCCTGCATCGGGTGATTATTTTAGCAAGTTACCAAACGCCAACAATGTTACTGATTGTTTAGTCGGCTTCGGGAAAGAAAACGCTAATGAAAAGTATAGGGCAAATGATGCAACTTAGTTCGACAATGTCGGTTCTTTGTTGCCGTCAGGCTTCAAATTCTGCTGGCATCACCTTGTCCACGACTCCTGTTTGCTGCCCCTGATTAAACTAGTCATTTCTTCTGATAACTTTGCAATTGGATCTACGAAATCACATGTATTTGTTTCTATTAATGACACATTTAGTTGAACATTTAATTTAAATGGGAAACGGCTTATTTTCTTTATGAAATAAAGCCACTTTTACTATGTGTCACACATATATGACCAGCGATAGAAATAAGCCAGAATATTTACTTGTCCGCTGGACAAGTAAGTTTTGAAATCTATTTGTCCGCCAAAATTTTAACTTGTCTGAGTGGTTGTCAAGGGGATTCGAAGCTTCGGAAAAAAACATAAAAAAGTATGTCTTATGTTTATGACAACAACACAATGTTCCTGCTGTTTCGTTGCATGTACGTCTGAGTGACTTGTGACCAAAGACACAATTTGATTTAATCTGCAAATTTTGAAATTGCAAAATTATATTTGCAACTATTTGTTTCGGTCCATTATCATTACTATATATATATATTCATCACGAATATTAAAACTAGACACGTTACATGATGTATACCAATATTTTTGTGATGCTGATATGAACGCTTTTATTAATAACAAATAATTATTACGATGATAGGAATGAGACAATTGTTATCCTTGAAATTTGTTATAATGTTGCAAAAACTGTTTTTGTTTAATATGACGATTTGGGACTGGATCGGCTAACGACGTTCGATGACTTGGAAGACTGCTGAGTGGGTTAGGTGTAATAATGGTTAAAACTATATAATTATTCAAATAACAGGTAGCGATACAAAGTCTATTATTTCCAAAGTTCGTCAAATGTGATCCGTGGGTGGAAGCAAGTTGTACGTCGGCCAAACTGAACGATTTACGATTTTATGAAATACAGCCTCGATCAACGATGGCTGATGCGGAGTCTGTCCTACGCGTATGACAGAGCTAGGTCGGTGCGCTCAGCGGATGACCCTGTTAACGCAGGCACTAAACTTGGTCGAACGCTGAAGTACAACACATTGGCGGCGGAACGACAAGACGCCGACACACTAACAAGATTGCAACGTGCGCGATTGCTAGCGAACTTCATTTACGTTTGAATTTCCTCAAATAAAAAGTTTGCAATGTTGCATGCGTCACTATTTACTGTAAATTTTCACTTGTCCACCGGATAACCATGTAGAGTCATTTTACTTGTCCGGGCCAAAAATCACTTGTCCCGGACAAACGGACAAGTGCTATTTCGAATGCTGATGACACAACAGTATGATTGATGGTACCTGGCACGTTTATTTTTAAGGGCTACTAAAATAATATGAGGACTAGTTGTTTCTCAGTCAGCTAGTCCGACGGACTACCTGTCAACTAAATCCACCGTGCACCCTGCAACAGTAAACAAAAACAACAACAACAACAAAAGTGGAACATCACTATTAAAGGGAGGTTGCATGTTCCTATCTTTTTACATTAACACAATGTTCTTAAGACAAGAAATATGTTGTAGATATATACTACCGTCAGAGGTGGGAGTCACTTAATTTTTGTAATAGAGGCAGTGTTTAAGTACAAGTAATACTAATTTATAACCATTATAACCCAATTAATGCTACAATAAAATAGCGTAATTCGGTTATATCCCCAAAACATATAAATGTGTTTTGTACATAATTCAAGTATATTTATAAGCTTTATCAGAAAATAAAAGGTATCCTTAAATAGGTGTACAAAAGTTTATTATTATGGGATATGAACCAGCAACCTACACATTACAGTTTGCAAATCCGTTATATTTTATTCTGTCACAGTGTCGCTTCTGTCAACTGACATAATCAGCGCTTGAATTTTGTTAGAAAGTTCTGTACTGAAAAAGGTTTATTCCTATTTGATGAAATAGCTTGTTTTCACTAACCAATAATTTTGTCACAATGGGAAGACATCTTTGGTTCCATAGTTTTATATGTAGTACAAAAAGTGGTATCACATGACAAACTTGTCATGGATAAAACCAGGTCACAGAAAGGATATGAAAGGAACTGGTGTAGACTTGACTGGATGTGGCTCTCACAGATTTTCTTGAGCTGTTCATACAAATGGGCCGACATCTTGTGTGAACACATGTTCTCTACAGCCTACAACACAAACAGAACAACACTGGACATCACAACACTGGACATCACAACACTGGACATCACACAGATGATAATCACAACATCCTTAGTTTGTTTACAACAACAATCGGGCTAATAAAAAGTCAAACATAAAAAAAAAATAGTAGTTACCTTTCAATTGTCTGGATTTTTGTACACCACAATTACACATGTAACTTAAGGCCACTGACCTGATAGAACTCCTACAATTGCCCTGATAGAACTCCTACCACTGACCTAATAGAGCTCCTACAATTGCCCTGATAGGCTGATAGAGCTCATAAGACTGACCTGAAAAACCTCCTACTACTGACATGAGAGAACTCCTACTACTGACATGGTAGAACTCCCACCACTGACCTGATAGAGCTCCTACAATTGCCCTGATAGGCTGATAGAGCTCATAAGACTGACCTGATAAACCTCCTACTACTGACATGAGAGAACTCCTACTACTGACATGGTAGAACTCCTACCACTGACCTGATAGAGCTCCTACAATTGCCCTGATAGAGCTCATAAGACTGACCTGATAAACCTCCTACTACTGACATGAGAAAACTCCTACTACTGACATGGTAGAACTCCTACCACTGACCTGATAGAGCTCCTACAATTGCCCTGATAGGCTGATAGAGCTCATAAGACTGACCTGATAAACCTCCTACTACTGACATGAGAGAACTCCTACTACTGACATGGTAGAACTCCTACCACTGACCTGATAGAGCTCCTACAATTGCCCTGATAGGCTGATAGAGCTCATAAGACTGACCTGATAAACCTCCTACTACTGACATGAGAGAACTCCTACTACTGACATGGTAGAACTCCTACAATTGCCCTGATAGGCTGATAGAGCTCATAAGACTGACCTGATCAACCTCCTACTACTGACATGAGAGAACTCCTACTACTGACATGGTAGAACTCCTACCACTGACCTGATAGAGCTCCTACAATTGCCCTGATAGGCTGATAGAGCTCATAAGACTGACCTGATAAACCTCCTACTACTGACATGAGAGAACTCCTACTACTGACATGGTAGAACTCCTACCACTGACCTGATAGAGCTCCTACAATTGCCCTGATAGGCTGATAGAGCTCATAAGACTGACCTGATAAACCTCCTACTACTGACATGAGAGAACTCATACTACTGACATGGTAGAACTCCTACCACTGACCTGATAGAGCTCCTACAATTGCCCTGATAGGCTGATAGAGCTCATAAGACTGACCTGATAAACCTCCTACTACTGACATGAGAGAACTCCTATCACTGACCTGATAGAGCTCCTACAATTGCCCTGATAGAACTCCTACCACTGACCTAATAGAACTCCTACCACTAACATGATATAACTCCTACCACTGACCTAATAGAACTCCTACCACTGACATGATATAACTCCTACCACTGACCTGATAGAGCTCCTACAATTGCCCTGATAGAACTCCTACCACTGACCTAATAGAACTCCTACCACTGACATGATATAATTCCTACCACTGACCTGATAGAGCACCTACAATTGCCCTGATAGGCTGATAGAGCTCATAAGACTGACCTGATAAACCTACTACTACTGACATGAGAGAACTCCTACCACTGACGCGATAGAACTACTACCACTGACCTTATCGAACTCCTACAATTGCCCTGATAGAACTCCTACCACTGACCTAATAGAACTCCTACCACTGACATGATATAACTCCTACCACTGACCTGATAGAGCTCCTACAATTGCCCTGATAGGCTGATAGAGCTCATACGACTGACCTGATAAACCTCCTACTACTGACATGAGAGAACTCCTACTACTGACATGGTAGAACTCCTACCACTGACCTGATAGAGCTCCTACAATTGCCCTGATAGGCTGATAGAGCTCATAAGACTGACCTGATAAACCTCCTACTACTGACATGAGAGAACTCCTACTACTGACATGGTAGAACTCCTACCACTGACCTGATAGAGCTCCTACAATTGCCCTGATAGGGTAATAAAGCTCATAAGACTGACCTGATAAACCTCCTACTACTGACATGAGAGAACTCTTACTACTGACATGGTAGAACTCCTACCACTGACCTAATAGAGCACCTACAATTGCCCTGATAGGGTAATAGAGCTCATAAGACTGACCTGATAAACCTCCTACTACTGACATGAGAGAACTCCTACTACTGACATGATATAACTCCTACCACTGACCTGATAGAGCTCCTACAATTGCCCTGATAGAACTCCTACCACTGACCTAATAGAACTCCTACCACTGACATGATATAATTCCTACCACTGACCTGATAGAGCTCCTACAATTGCCCTGATAGGCTGATAGAGCTCATAAGACTGACCTGATAAACCTACTACTACTGACATGAGAGAACTCCTACCACTGACGCGATAGAACTACTACCACTGACCTTATCGAACTCCTACAATTGCCCTGATAGAACTCCTACCACTGACCTAATAGAACTCCTACCACTGACATGATATAACTCCTACCACTGACCTGATAGAGCTCCTACAATTGCCCTGATAGGCTGATAGAGCTCATACGACTGACCTGATAAACCTCCTACTACTGACATGAGAGAACTCCTACTACTGACATGGTAGAACTCCTACCACTGACCTAATAGAGCTCCTACAATTGCCCTGATAGGCTGATAGAGCTCATAAGACTGACCTGATAAACCTCCTACTACTGACATGAGAGAACTCCTACTACTGACATGGTAGAACTCCTACCACTGACCTGATAGAGCTCCTACAATTGCCCTGATAGGGTAATAGAGCTCATAAGACTGACCTGATAAACCTCCTACTACTGACATGAGAGAACTCTTACTACTGACATGGTAGAACTCCTACCACTGACCTAATAGAGCTCCTACAATTGCCCTGATAGGGTAATAGAGCTCATAAGACTGACCTGATAAACCTCCTACTACTGACATGAGAGAACTCCTACTACTGACATGGTAGAACTCCTACCACTGACCTGATAGAGCTCCTACAATTGCCCTGATAGAACTCCTACCACTGACCTAATAGAACTCCTACCACTGACATGATATAATTCCTACCACTGACCTGATAGAGCTCCTACAATTGCCCTGATAGGCTGATAGAGCTCATAAGACTGACCTGATAAACCTACTACTACTGACATGAGAGAACTCCTACCACTGACGCGATAGAACTACTACCACTGACCTAACTCCTACTCTCCTACCACACTCTCCTACTACTAACTCCTACCACTGACCTGATAGAGCTCCTACAATTGCCCTGATAGGCTGATAGAGCTCATAAGACTGACCTGATAAACCTCCTACTACTGACATGAGAGAACTCCTACTACTGACATGGTAGAACTCCTACCACTGACCTGATAGAGCTCCTACAATTGCCCTGATAGGCTGATAGAGCTCATAAGACTGACCTGATAAACCTCCTACTACTGACATGAGAGAACTCCTACTACTGACATGGTAGAACTCCTACCACTGACCTGATAGAGCTCCTACAATTGCCCTGATAGGGTAATAGAGCTCATAAGACTGACCTGATAAACCTCCTACTACTGACATGAGAGAACTCCTACTACTGACATGGTAGAACTCCTACCACTGACCTAATAGAGCTCCTACAATTGCCCTGATAGGCTATAGAGCTCATAAGACTGACCTGATAAACCTCCTACTACTGACATGAGAGAACTCCTACTACTGACATGGTAGAACTCCTACCACTGACCTAATAGAGCTCCTACAATTGCCCTGATAGGCTGATAGAGCTCATAAGACTGACCTGATAAACCTCCTACTACTGACATGAGAGAACTCCTACTACTGACATGGTAGAACTCCTACCACTGACCTGATAGAGCTCCTACAATTGCCCTGATAGGCTGATAGAGCTCATAAGACTGACCTGATAAACCTCCTACTACTGACATGAGAGAACTCCTACTACTGACATGGTAGAACTCCTACCACTGACCTGATAGAGCTCCTACAATTGCCCTGATAGGCTGATAGAGCTCATAAGACTGACCTGATAAACCTCCTACTACTGACATGAGAGAACTCCTACTACTGACATGGTAGAACTCCTACCACTGACCTAATAGAGCTCCTACAATTGCCCTGATAGGGTAATAGAGCTCATAAGACTGACCTGATAAACCTCCTACTACTGACATGAGAGAACTCCTACCACTGACATGATAGAACTCCTACCACTGACGCGATAGAACTCCTACTACTGACATGATAGAACTCCTACTACTGACATGATAGAACTCCTACCACTGACCTGATAGAGCTCCTACAATTGCCCTGATAGGGTAATAGAGCTCATAAGACTGACCTGATAAACCTCCTACTACTGACATGAGAGAACTCCTACTACTGACATGGTAGAACTCCTACCACTGACCTGATAGAGCTCCTACAATTGCCCTGATAGGGTAATAGAGCTCATAAGACTGACCTGATAAACCTCCTACTACTGACATGAGAGAACTCTTACTACTGACATGGTAGAACTCCTACCACTGACCTAATAGAGCTCCTACAATTGCCCTGATAGGGTAATAGAGCTCATAAGACTGACCTGATAAACCTCCTACTACTGACATGAGAGAACTCCTACTACTGACATGGTAGAACTCCTACCACTGACCTAATAGAGCTCCTACAATTGCCCTGATAGGCTGATAGAGCTCATAAGACTGACCTGATAAACCTCCTACTACTGACATGAGAGAACTCCTACTACTGACATGGTAGAACTCCTACCACTGACATGATATAACTCCTACAATTGCCCTGATAGGCTGATAGAGCTCATAAGACTGACCTGATACACCTCCTACTACTGACATGAGAGAACTCCTACTACTGACATGGTAGAACTCCTACCACTGACCTGATAGAGCTCCTACAATTGCCCTGATAGGCTGATAGAGCTCATAAGACTGACCTGATAAACCTCCTACTACTGACATGAGAGAACTCCTACTACTGACATGGTAGAACTCCTACCACTGACATGATATAACTCCTACAATTGCCCTGATAGGCTGATAGAGCTCATAAGACTGACCTGATACACCTCCTACTACTGACATGAGAGAACTCCTACTACTGACATGGTAGAACTCCTACCACTGACCTGATAGAGCTCCTACAATTGCCCTGATAGGCTGATAGAGCTCATAAGACTGACCTGATAAACCTCCTACTACTGACATGAGAGAACTCCTACCACTGACGCGATAGAACTACTACCACTGACCTTATAGAACTCCTACCACTGACCTGATAGAACTCCTACCACTGACATGATAGAACTCCTACCACTGACCTGATAGAACTCCTACCACTGACATGATATAACTCCTACCACTGACCTGATAGAGCTCCTACAATTGCCCTGATAGGCTGATAGAGCTCATAAGACTGACCTGATAAACCTCCTACTACTGACATGAGAGAACTCCTACCACTGACGCGATAGAACTACTACCACTGACCTTATAGAACTCCTACCACTGACCTGATAGAACTCCTACCACTGACATGATAGAACTCCTACCACTGACCTGATAGAACTCCTACCACTGACATGATATAACTCCTACCACTGACCTGATAGAACTACCACTGACCTGATAGAACTCCTACCACTGACCTGATAGAACTCCTACCACTGAACTGACAGAACTCCTACCACTGACCGGATAGAACTCCTACCACTGACCTGATAGAGCTCGTACCACTGACCTGATAAAACTCCTACCACTGACCTGATATAGCCCCAACCACTGACCTGATAGAACTCCTAAAACTGACCTGATAGCACTCCTACCACTGACCTGATAGAGCTCATACCACTGACCTGATAGAACTCCTACCACTGACCTGATAGAATTCCTACCACTGACATGATAGAATTCCTACAACTGACCTGATAGAACTCCTACCACTGACCTGATAGAGCTCGTACCACTGACCTGATAAAACTCCTACCACTGACCTGATAGAGCTCTTACCACTGACATGATAGAATTCCTACAACTTACCTGATAGAACTCCTACCACTGACCTGATAGAACTCCTACCACTGACCTGATAGAACTCCTACCACTGACCTGATAGAACTCATACCACTGGCATGATAGCACTCCTACCACTGACATGATAGAACTCCTACCACTGGCATGATAGAACTCCTAAAACTGACCTGATAGAACTCCTACCACTGACCTGATAGAATTCCTACCACTGACATGATAGAATTCCTATAACTGACCTGATAGAACTCCTACCACTGACCTGATAGAGCTCGTACCACTGACCTGATAAAACTCCTACCACTGACCTGATAGAGCTCTTACCACTGACATGATATAATTCCTACCACTGACCTGATAGAACTCCTACCACTGACCTGATAGAACTCCTGTCACTGACCTGATAGAGCTTCTACCACTGACCTGATAGAACCCCTACCACTGACCTGATTTTATTAGCTCCTACCACTGACCCGATAGAGCTCGTAAAACTGACCTAATAGAACTCCTACCACTGGCCTGATAGAACTCCTACCACTGACCTGATAGAACTCCCACCACTGACCTGATAGAGCTTCTACCACTGACATGATAAAGCTCCTACCACTGACCTGATATAGCCCCAACCACTGACCTGATAGAACCCCTACCACAGACCTGATAGAACCCCTACCACAGACCTGATAGAACTACCACTGACCTGATAGAACTCCTAAAACTGACCTGATAGAACTCCTATCACTGACATGATAGAACTCCTACCACTGACCTGATAGAACTCTTAAAACTGACCTGATAGATATCCAACCACTGACCTGATAGAGGTCCTACCACTGACCTGATAGAGCTCTTCCAGGCTGCTGGATTTTTTGGCCCGACTGTTATGAATTGCATGTACCGCCTCTGCCAATTTCTCCCATGTCTGCTCCTGGTAATTCTCAGGCAACTTTGGCTTTTCTGAAATACCAAACATTGTTCAATTAAGTTAGCATATGTACATGTCACCTGTATTGTAAAATCTGCCCATGTCTACTATGAAGTATATAAACTTGTGACATCTAGGTCAGACATTAAGTCAAAATCTAACTTTCACATGTATTTTTTTCCTGTGTTTTGTACTGCTTATTAAATTAATAGATCATGCTCTAGTTAACAGTGATACAAGTGGTACAGTGTCCTAGAAAATACATGAACTGTTAAAATCCCAAAAAAGTAAGCACTGCAGGTACATTTTAATTTTATATCATGAAGTGTGGACATACATTTGGCTGGACATGCGGAGTGAATGTGAGATGGCAAAGAAAGCAGATGCCTGGAGAATGGTAGGTACGAGGAGATTAGGATGACCTAGACTGTATCACTGGGAAGATTGTGTAGATATTTTTTTGGAGGGATTGTGATATAGAGGGGAGATGGTTGGTGGAGACAGCAATACAAGAACAGTGAGGGGGGAGAAAAAGGAAACAGAAGTTGAAGACTGGACAGTAACAAAGTCAGCCTAATTCCGGATATACAGAGAAAGATGAGGAGAACAACAGTATATGATCTCATGGTATCCGTTTGGAGCCAGCTACAATTGCTGCATATTTCAGTATGTTCTGTATGTTCAGTATTACATTATGATCCAAGCATGTACAAGTTTATTTTTCCATGTTAATCTTATTTACATATATCTTAGATTTAGTTAATCATAAACTTACTTAAGGAAATGCGACTGTTTTTATAGCATTGTTGGTAATTCCACAATTAGCCGTCAATGTCATTTGATGACTCTTGTTAAAAGTTTGTCAATTTGAGGGGCATGATTTATCTGGTGGGAACTACTGGGATGTTCTAGATAGCTGCTAACTAGCCATCAATGTTGCTGTATAATAAAAAAATAAAATGAATTGTACATAATGTGTAGTTGCCACACATGTGCACAAACAACAACGAAGAACAGCTAACAGGCTACTAGCCTACAACTTAAAAAAGAGCTGAAGAGGATATGTATGTTTGCATGTGTGACATGACTTTCCACCGACTGTCAAATACTTACATGGGGGCTGCATGGAGGTGTACACAGATTATAGATCACATACAATGATACATACGGCTTGTTTCCCTTGTTAATTGTTTTACCTGTGTTTTGTTTGGGGAAATATGTAGTGATCTTTTTCTGTTTACACCACAAGTCCTCACCTTTCAAGTTCTTTATAATCAGTTTTTTCGCAGCCACTGGCTTGTTGTTTACCAATGGTGAACGATTAAACCCATTGCTCGGGGAAGATAGAGCTGAAAAGTTTGGCTTTTTGGATTGCGAATCCATTGTAGTATTGTCATAAAAATCACCCAAGCCCCTGGATTTTTTGTTGTTTTGTCTAAGCACACTCGACGCAGATTGTTTTTGTGGTGATTCAGGCGATTCGCCTGCACTGTCAGTGTCGCTGATGCGTCGTTTCCTGCGGTTCGGATTTGTTTTCTGGTTTCTCGTTTGCTGTTCCTGCAGCGGAGACCTAGTTGCATTTGAAAGAGGCATGCATTCCGCAGTTCTGGCCACTTTTAGTAGCCGAAATCAAATACAAACAATGAATGCTGAAGATAGAAAAACACGATAAAGTTAACGAGTTGAAAATGGCGAACTTGTCTCGCGAAGATCTCGCGTGCTACGCGATTAGATTTATCGGACAGAAATCCGGTGCCGTCGTAAAAATGTCCCCCCGAAAAATACTTGACAGATAGCCTACGCGCATGCTCAAATGGTATGTTTTCATATATGGCACGCTTTCAGCACATTGCTTCTTAGATGTATTTTGCTATAATAATCACATCACTCGTTTTGACCAGGAACTTTACCCCTTTTGGTGTATCTAGATAATGACAGACATCAGTCAAATTTTGACATGAAGATAAATATTATATTTATTTATGTATTTTTTTTAATTTTACATGTTATTATGTTGTACAAATCATATATATGTGACTATGTGAACTACAGTGTGATCATCTTTCCTTAAATGTGTAGGCTATTGGGATGTGTGCAATATTCACACATTAATCTTATAATTTCTCTAGTGTGATTTACTATAACATATACAGTTAGGGGATACATTAACTACAATGTGTTAATTTCTTGTGTATTCCTTTCAAACAACATTATGTACGATACATTATATGTCACAACAAAACCATGTTGAGGCGATTACAACCTATACTGTCTGTTTGGATGTTTGTTTGAATAAAACATTGAATTGAATTTTAACAGCTGTTCCATTCATCCACATTTAATAGCAATTTTAACATATTAATGCTATATATTTTTAATTACAATATATATTCTATTTATATATTTTACGGGGCCATATTTTAAACATATTCTATATTTTAACAGCTGTTTAATTTATATGTAAGTTTAAACAGGGCTCTCTTCCGTTGCTCTTTTTTAACATTTTTAACATAGGTGATCTGTTTTTCAATTTTTTTATATTAACATCTGTTATATTTATCAAGTTTTAAATAGCGGTTTTATTTAAGATAAATATAGGTAAATTAAGTTGTTATAGAGCTCTGTGCTGGTTAGATAATATAAATCAAGTTAATTTATAGCTATGTACTATTTTTTAATATGTATGCTTATATTACTGGAAATATCACATCTTTCTGTTTTGCAGTGTAGTTGAGTTGATCATCATGGACAGATATGAAGCCAAATGATAGTCAGGATTATATATGGAAGAAACTGTACAAGACACAATAATCAAATGATCTTTTTTAATATCGTACTTCGATCAAGAATTAAATAACATAAAAAGTGCATAGGTATATAGCATAGCATATCATTATTTAGTGGTCAGACCATCAGACTTTCAATCAAAATATTTCAGGTTCGAATACTCTTACCACAATTTCAATGTTTTTGAAATTTTGTTCATTCCACTTTTCTTAAGTTCAGTCTGCTGTATAAACGAATATCTGTCCAGTAATTGTTGTATGGCTGCATGCTTCCCGGAGATGTCAAGATGGTCTGACGGGGTGAAATGTAAAGCACTCTGAGCAGTCGTAGCAAGTGGATGCTACACTGTATAAGAACTCACCTTAGTTTTGGTTGGAAACAACTTATGTTGTGCACCTTTATAATATATATATATAACATTATAACTGGTCACTGGCCTAGTTGTTAGGACAATCTTTTGCCAGAAGTCGCATGCGCTCACCCATGTAACTGACATAACCAGCAACAGGCAGCTGGATTACGCGTTCAGGATTTTGTAACCTTAATAACATAAAAACTAATACATTTGTCTGCATATACCAGGTGACACATTTGTGCATGGAATAATTACCTGTACAATGATAAACATTAAATTTGGTGGCTGGAACTCCACGGAATTGTCGCAGTTATGTTGTTGCTAGAAGTAGCACGCGCTCACGACGCTGACGCGGCGAAATGCTTTCGTGACCAGCGACAAGTAGACCTGGTGCATGTTAAGCGCTGAGGATTTTCAAATGCCAATAACTTAAAAACTATTCAAAATTTCTGCATACATCCAGCAACATATTTATAGATGGCATAATTATCTTTACGATGATATAAAAAAAACATTAAGGTCCGCGGCTGGAGCTCCAATTACAGCCTTTTGAAATATTGAATCCTCCAAGTTCTCCACCTCCCAGACGAATTTCGAAAATGTCTAAATCTATTAACCATCTCAATGGGCCCAGTAGATCCATGCAAAACTGACAGAGATGTGGGTGCACATATAGAGAACGAACTGTTTTATAATAAAATTAAAGATATAATAATTACATGCACTTGTCTTCATACCGTTTCTTAATATAAGTGTGTATTTGTTGTGTAATGATAGATACTAAATTGTATAATACAACAACAATCTTGGTAATTGTTGGCTATACTCAACCTCTCTGGGTCAATCAATCAACCAATCAGTAAAAAAATAATAAACTTTTACACACCAAGTTCATTCAGTCAAATGGTACCTGCCACAGCAAAGAACTGGCAGGTATTAAGTTTCGAAAATGTGAAGTTGCGTATTGTACATTTTAATATTTTTTATTCCACCGATTGTCAGCTTTAAAAGGATACCTCATTTGTTGAAAGACCGTGGGGAGAGGGCACTACCTTTACATGGTAGGGGTGTGCAGCTGAAGGTCACACCCCTACCCTTGATAAGGGCATCCAATATCAAAAAGTATACCCTTGATCTAGGGACAAATTTAAGAGACACATTTTTTAAGTAAGTATTTAATTCATATAAATATATCAATAGGTGTGTGTATTCCACACTGCACCTAAATTGCCCCGAGTAGTTGCCGATATATACCGAAATATACCCGATAAGTAACCGTGAACGCTGTGATAAAAACAGCCTTGTTCTAGGGCGAGTTCCTCGAAATGATACCCTTGTCTAGGGAACTTCTGCATAATGTTGCCCTTGTTCTAGGGAGAACGTGAAAAACAGACCCTTGATATCGGCACATCCACAGTACTGCTAATATAGACAGTCCCCCCGGATGAAAGACCCTCTGTAGTTTTTTATTTATTGTTAAAAATGAAGCACTTTTAAAATGACTTTTTGAAGTCATCAACTGTGGACAGCCACAGAGAAGTGTCCACCAGCTGAGTCCTGGGGTCAGACCACATTAGAGTTTACATAGGCGGCCATTATAACGTATTCTGTGGTGGATGGATAATTTAATTATATTTTCTTTAAACTTTCTCAGCACATGAAATATTAATAAGCCGACTTCATGTGAAAATTTTATGAAATTTTCATGTTCTTTTAGAAAAATCACTCAAACCTGATTCCTTTAATTTTGCCCCAATCTGGCGACAGATTTTTAAATATTGGTGCGTTTTGCAAAATAACGACTGTGCGAATACTTGAGCGACTGGCGTATATTTATTGCTATCTCGTGAGAGATCTAACACTGGTACATTCAGTATTCGCTGGACCAACACGTCCCATGCAAGTGCTTGAAAAAAATTCACACACCACACCAAAACGCTATTTTCAAGGGCACGCTTTCACTCAATAATGGCGGACAAATCCTTAATGTGGTCTTACGCCTCCTGGACATGGGCACCTTAGGCAGCATAAATACTGTATATGTCCTTCATGCGTTGTAAGGTGTCACCTTGATATAGGATATAATATATGGCCCTTGAGTGAACGGCCTAGTACCGGTATATCGGCAGTAAAGTGCACAGTGTATTACGGGTAGTCACTACACAAAAACAGTCATAAATAAACCAATAGGCCATATCTCTGTACTGAATACATCTTAACCAAATATGAAGTACTAATAAGTGAAATTAATAGTAATTGATATGTGAAAAATGTGTTCATTTGTTAAGTATTACTACGGCAATGAATGTTTCTAGCGAGACGGAGTGCATACATCCTTGAACATTATTCTGAGCTAACAACTGTATGTGTGATCAACCGATCATGTAATTGTAAAGAATCATTAGATGGAATGCCTCTTTGACATATAAGGTGTTCCGAGCAAACTTTAATAACTGTTGTTTAGGTTTGAGCATTTTTCAAGACGCCACGAAAAAAATTTCAAACCTGAAGTCCCACCTCACAACAGTCATGCAAGAGGAAGAACATCATCGATGATAAACAACTTATATATTGAACACGCTGAAACATCTTGAGGTACAAGGTTTTATTCACGTTTAATCCAGCACTGTCTCACACTTCTGACATTACCTAATCCACCACAATTTACAAGCCCAGCTACATCTGACATCAGAATTCATCTCTCCAACTTCCGAGCATCCGGACATATTAAAAAATCTGTACAAAGAATATATATGACATGTTCGAGTATCTGTATAGTACAAGTGTCATGTATCCTGTGCATGCATGCTCGGCGTGCAGACATGCGTGCATGCCCTGTCTATGCCACTGATCTATACACATGGATAGGAAGTGAAGGCAGTTACGTGATGCGATTGTCCGCCATCTTGCTTTTCCCAAACCGTCGATAATAGAGGTAAAAGGACGCGTCACATTTGGTGCGTGAATACCTACATCGCATCTAGCAGCAGGTTAATATATTAAATTAGTGGAGGATCATGTAAAAGTAAGATTTGTGGACACACGTGCACACGTTTTGTTATAGATACATGAGAAAACGCGAGCGTTGCATGTGTAACGTTGAAATAATACGGGGAAATTATTATACGTAACAATAGGGAAAGCGATATGGCGGCCGTGCTTCATGTCAAATAGACTTTTTAACGTTAGGCTTCCTATCCATGTATATAGAGCAGTGGTTTCTGCATGTCGTGGTTGTCCTATTCTATCTCTGTGACACCCCCCGCTGCCTCTATGGCCTCCTTCAACTTCTCTGCCTCTTCCTTCTGGAGCTCTCCCTGCACCACCGCGGGGGCCGACTCAACAAACTTCTTCGCCTGCAAACACAGTGTTATTACAACAATGTAAACCATCCAATTACATTTAAATAAACAGTTTTCTTAATACGCAACTAGGAATTCGAAACTCACATCGAAGGCAGTCAAAATGTCGACGTAAGTTTCAAATTCATAGTTGTGGGTTCAATAATGTAAAATAACTTTTGGAACTATTATTGAGTTTCAGTGTGTGTGTGTGTGTGTGTGTGTGTGTGTGTGTGTGTGTCTGTGCGTGTGAGTGAGTATGTGTGTGTGCGTGTCTGGGTATGTTAACCTTTTCTTTCTAGACAGTTTACATCTCAGGTGTCAATGTTTCATGGGTTCATCTACAACTGCACACATGTAGCGTTTACCGGCCAGTAAGTAGGTGCTGCAGAGGGATGAAATGGCGTGAAAAGCCAACCACTGGTCGTGTTAGACAGGTGGCTCATCTAGAGGGGTAGTTCTACTGTAGTAATACTTTTGACGAAAATATGATTTTTATCACTGAGGTGGGATGTGGGAGTGAGGGGTGGGGAGTTAGGGGGGTGGGGTGCGGGAGTGAGGGGATCGGGTGAAGGAGTGAGGTGTGGGAGTGAGGGGGTTGTGGGAGTGAGGGGTGGGGAGTAAGAGATGAGGAGTGGGGGACTGAGGGGTGGGGAGTGAGGGGGTGGAGTGTGCGAGTGAGGGGTGAGGTGTGGGAGTGAGGGATTCGGTGAGGGAGTGAGTGTGGCTGTGAGGGGCGGGGGAGTGAGGGGTGGGGGAGTGAAGGGTGTGGGAGTGAGTGATGAAACTTACTTTTACCAATATCTAAAGAATTATTTGTTAATAAAACAAATGCAACAAAAGAATGTGTTACCTGCACCAAGTTCATGCCGGGAATGATGCCTTTGATGATCTTGATAAGTGCCACTTTCTTGGCCGTGTCAAACTTTGTAAGCTTCACGGACAGTAGCTTCTTGATGGGCTTATCTTCTTCCTCATCTTTCTCCTGAAACACAAATAATAATAATCAACACCTATATAGCACCCTAAACAGGCCCTTAGCCAGAAATATTTTTTTGAGACACAGTTTAACTAAGCGACTTACAGATGTAAGTCGCTTAATTAACCCGACTGAGACACAGTTTAACTAAGCGACTTACAGATGTAAGTCATTTAATTAACCCGACTGAGACACAGTTTAACTAAGCGACTTACAGATGTAAGTCATTTAATTAACCCGACTGAGACACAGTTTAACTAAGCAACTTACAGATGTAAGTCACTTAATTAACCCGACTGAGACACAGTTTAACTAAGCGACTTACAGATGTAAGTCACTTAACTCTCCGTGTGAACACATCGTTAGTTTCGTGAAATTGATAACAGGGGGCATAACGCCATTTCGCGCAAGATATCTCAAAGATATCATCTCATGACTAAAGCATCATCAGGTGCCTTAAACCTTCAAAACTTTACATGCGCTAGTCGATTTAAAGGTAAACTGCTTACCATTACATTTATCCGGGCGTTAATTAATATCCGGGTGACGTTTCTGCGCGTGCGTGTATCTAGGGGAATGCATTTAGCACCAGCTACGACTGTCGCGTTTTCATTTATCCGGGCGTTATGTATGCTTATATGTATATATATATTTACACATATGTCTATATATATACATAAATTATAAAATGTTTGCTTCTCAGACATAAACAATTTCTGTCATAAAACAGTTTCCTCTCCACGCACACGTCACGTGACTTACTCTTATACTTGGTCACAAATATGAAACAGCAAATTATAATTATGTACTCTAACTATAATGCTCGTATTACGACAACAAACGAAACATATTAAACTACTGGATATTATTTATCACTGCGTAATCTACTGCTGCCAAATATTATGCCTTACATATGCATATAAACATCACCTGGATAAAATTTAACGCCCAGATAAATGTAAGCGCGACAACGTGATGGTTCGGTAAGTTGTTTAACTACGGGACTTAAGCGTTTTAACGCTGTGTGAACTGCATAAAAATAAAATGTTCTAGGGCGCTTTACATAAACCTGTATAAATTAAATAAAACCACCAAGTATAATATTAATAAAAAGAAATGTTTACGTTAAATTATAATGCAATAATATTACAATGATAGCATGGAAAGTGATGCAATCACGTTAGTTATATGCCAGTTTAAAAAGATATGTTGGACATATTCTATTTGTTTCTCTTCCCCCTGTGTTGGGAATTAGTAAACTTTCCATGACCGATCATTTGTTAATTAATCTAACCGATCGATGATTGATCAATCATAATTGATCAATGGTCAATCATAAAAGTTTGATCACTGTCAGGATTGGGAGTCAACTACATTTGATCAATTACGATTCCAAATATATCAGACTAAGTACAAGTTCTTCAAAACATTTATAAACTTTTCTTATAGCACTTCCAAGTACATTAGGTCAGATACAACTACAATTCAGTTAGTGGTGGTCAACATTTATTCAGGTAACAAATATTACCTTTATTGAAAATATATATTAATTGTATATACCATTACCAGGACAAATAGTACATGTATCATTCTGTGTCCTAAATAACCCAAGTTATATATAATTATACTTCATATTTTGGCAAATACAAATGACCATTTCAAAAATGCAATTACAAATCCATAACCCAACCCTGGTCTCTGTACGGTTGATTCCCGATTCCACATGGATTTTTGTAGACCGAGACCACAACACGTTTTTTTAATTTCCCTGTATTCTAGTTTAGTTCTGCCACAGAAAGGACCAACAGATTGTAGTGTTTCTTCCGAAAGATACAGGCAATGTTGGACGAATGAAACTGCCCAAGTTTCGAAATGACAGTCCAAGTCGGTGGATTTGACCACAGTCGTCTCGATCTACAGTCCGGCACTCTACAGAGCGATCACAGCACCACACATAACCATTTTTACTTTGCGAACTCACGTGAGAATGGAAACCTAATAGTTTTACTTTAATATGATTGTCGGGGTACATTTACATAAAAATCACTGACTTTTGTGTTTATCACCCTTCAAACATTGTATGTACATAACATCGAGACGATCCCTAAACGGTCATGTGACACTGACCTCAACAGGAGCTGCGGCTGCTGGACCACCCATCATCATAGGGGCATCTGTGATCTTTAGCGTGCTCTACGACATATTCACAATACAGTCAACTCTACTGCACAAATATTCCAAAGTTGTGCTCAATGTGAAAGGTTTTTTTTATAAACTGCATTGACATAATTATAATAAACGTTCTTTATTCACAATAAAGTTCACAAAATATACATTTAATATTCTGCGGGTTGTGAGTTTCAAACACAAATATAGAAATAAACTAAACTAAATAATGACATAAAAGAGTACGCTGTATAACATACTGGTAAACTAAACTAAATAATGACAAATATATAGAGGTAAACTAAATAATGACATAAAAATGTATAGAGTTTCAAACACAAATATAGAAATAAACTAAACTAAATAATGACATAAAAGAGTACGCTGTATAAGATACTGGTAAACTAAACAAAATAATGACATAAATATATAGAGGTAAACTCAATAATTACATAAAAATGTATATTGTATAATGCATAACATACGTAAAAAATGCCAAATTAGTTATTAAATTAAAATGCACAAAATAAGCAAACTAAAGAAGTCCATTAAGATGTTTGTTGTATCGTGCATCACTGTATATTTTCCAAATAAGATGCTTTAAAAGAACTTTATCGAATTACAGTTTCTTGTTCCTGGCTGACTGTTTCAAATTTATATGCCACTAACAGCTACAGAACTCCTGAAAAATGTGGTTTGTGCTTTTAGAACATACTATAAGTCCAGTCTCACAACTGCCTATGTTGTTAATGTCAGAATGTTCAAGACGGGCTGGAATAATGCGTACATATGAAATTTGGTGCGTAGGTATCACAGAACTTGTAAACCATCACCATAGCAATTCCACGACACAAGACTACATTCGCATTTTATTGCATAAGTGAGCACACATTTTTCCTTTAATCACACAGCACTCTTAGTCCTGGCTCAGAATGCTAATTTTGAAGCCCGAATCGGGAACTTACTTTAAGTAATTCATTTAGGTCAGCTACTTCCAGGAGCGTCAGTGACCCGATGTCTTCAACGAGTTTCTGTATCTTGGGATTATATACTTTCTGTTCACCCTCTGCCTGTGGGGTGGCCAGAGCTTCTGCAGTGCTGTATCTCCTCTGGGGCGCTGTCCATCGTTTACACGCGATAAAGCTGGGAGCTGACAGGGACGGCCTGAAACATCATCACACAGCGTAACACACACAGCAGCCGGAAGCAAAGGTCCTACTCCCAGTATGTCCACAGGTCAGCCATAGCTTTATCTAGAGACCCACCAACCCCTCTTTTGGATGGGGGGGGGGTGAACAGGCCCTTAGCCATAAATTATTTTTTGCCAGTCTTGAATGAATCAAAATTGTGCCTTTTAGCACGTGAACGGCTTACGTGGAAGCCATTCATGTGAATCACTGTCAGTTTGTGCCACCGTTGGACAGTTTATTTTTTAATGACAAACCAGTGTCACTTGAGTCATTTACGTAATTAATACAGATCCACTTGTTTCATTATCAGTTATGCCAACATCAGTCATTAATGTGGCCCCCTAGACGTTGAACTATAAGGTAATCTAGTGGCAAGCCGGTTCCCTCTAGATTCCACCCATCTTACCAGTTGTAATTACCAGTTTTGGCTAGTCATCTGCCAGTTTTGAAGACAGGTCTCTGACTAAGCCCTTGACATCCATTGGCGTGATACCCAGTTAGGATTTGCCAATTACCAAACATACATAAATAAACAGTGTAATTCAATAATTGGAAATAAAATAAACGCCAGTGGTAATCCAAATCGTTCTAACTGGATCCGCCCAGGGTCAAGCGTATGCAGCACGGTAAAGCTGGTCGGCAGTTTACCACAGCAGTTTGAAACAAACATTGATCTGTTACCCAGAACAGGAAAGGTACATTTCCGGGGGAAACTGGTTTTAGACAGGGCAGTGGGAAAATCCTGGAAAAATGTGTATTTACTAGTAATACTAATAAGTCATACAACGAATATAAGTCCATTTAACTAAAATTAACTCGGGCTAGTTCATATAATTAAACCTAGTCCAATTGGAAAGATTGTTAATATCCAGATAATCCAGTACTTTGGTAATGATGCCTTCGCAATAAGTGACAACAGTGGCTGTTTACTAAACAATCCGCACTTAGTTTGCAATTCTAGTTCTACTTTTTCAAGTGCTCGGCAGTGTTGACTAGTCTGTATATATTATGGTTTCAATGTTATTGTCTTATGAGGTCTCATTCAACTAGTCAGCCTTTTTCAGAACAGTATCACCAAACTGACCTTTCTATGCTGGCACTGACGGTGGTCACTGCCAGGGTGCTTGTCGTCCTCAGTGGTTCTTTTACATCCCAAATTGAGACAGGACTAACATTAATTTGATCTCCGAGTCACGAGGAATACATGGTCCCTAATGTTGAGAGCCTGGTTTTTACACCAAATATACATGCCTGTCTGGTCTGGGTTTTGAACTCGGAGCCCTAGCATGCCAGGTGGATGTGCTATTGCACTCTCAATTTGAATGTTTTGTTTGTGCAACATTCAATGAGCCATTTTCTAGGAGTCTGCCAATTTAACATCTACCAGTAGGTGTTCACAGATCGATCAGTTTGAAGCGATTCCATAGAAAGGTGTCCTTGCATGTTAAATAAAAAATTGCTCTGAACAACCTGTTCATAGGTATTCATATGCTCAGATATATCAAGTGAGTGGGACAGTTTACTTTTTTATTAAAAACATTCTTACTGTGTTTCTTTGGACAATTTTGAAGAAAAGTACAGATTTTAATTTTTTTCAGACATTTTCTTAATCTGACTTCCATTAACCCATTTTTTTAAATAAGCTTTTTTATGTTACTGAATGCTATAAATCAACTCATTAGGGTTATATCCAATGTACACACAACTTGAATAGTGTGGATGTGAAATGTCTTAACTGTTAATTAATTTAGTGCCATGTTCCGTATGACACACACAAAGCTGAACGTTTTCATAATATCGTTATTCTAATTGCAAAAAAATTGTTTCTTCAAATTCTCTAAATTCAACCTATAAGTAAAAATATAAATTAGTCACAAAATATTTCTTGAAATTAGATTATACTTAGATATTTGAAAATTGTCCCGTACGACACAAAGTTTGGGCATTGTTTCCTAAGGCATAGCCCATCTCAAGTTGGCCCTAGCTGTTTGATTTTCTACTATAATAATATGTGGCTTCATATTTTACAAGTCCATGATGTAGCTTCTTCAAGTTCTATCAGTAAAATACCAGCGGGAATTCATTTGACAGCACACGGCTGAAGAACCTGCAGGCCTTATGTAGTCAGTGACTGGTGTGATGAGAGAGAGAGAGAGAGAGATGTTTCACTCCACAACCCGTCTCTATTTACCAAATACTGAAATTGAACCAAGATTTCATGGTGGACTTAAATTATTTTTGTTTGGACTCTTCAGTGTTGTATTTTCAATTCTACTGAAGCAGAAGCTGTCTGATGTCTGGTTGTTGAAGCAGCAGCTGTCTACTGTCTGGTTGTTGAAGCAGCAGCTGTCTGATGACTAGTTTTTGAAATTAGGCCTAATTGGAAAACTACATACCTATATATGATTTTATTGGACATTTATTACAATAACAGGGTATCCGGCAGAAAAAATAATTTGGGTAGAGTTAGTAAATTTTTAGACAGCGGATTTGGCAGGCTTTGCCTGCCATGGTCGCCGTAGGTCGTTTTTTAATTATAAAATAATACTAACAGAGCTCCCGTTAGCGTAATATTAGGCATATATACGCATGATTTTTGGCATTTCACGCATTATTTTGGACACCATGCGTGAACATTCGCATCGGCAGTGACATGTTTTTAACCTGCCCTGGGCTGGTACGCACAATCGGGGTTCGCCGCGCCAAAAAACTGCGTCTGCAAAAATTATGATAGCAGGTGAAGTTTTGTGAACACTGGTCTGGAAACTGAAACGTTTTACTAGTGATCCGATTGATAATACCAATCCCGTGAATTGGACGCACGCCGCGAGCCTTGTCCAGGGAGTTTTGTAAAAGTCATAGTCATGTACATCGTCGCAGCAATGGCAAAACGTCGCCATAACACAAATACATCTTATGTTTTTGTAAATAGTGATCGTTATAAGATAGTAAGTGTATTTTACACGTGATATGCATAATTATATATATAGATGCGTCGTAGATATTGTTGACATGTTGTGAAGAAGTTTGGAAGTTCTATGACTAGGTCTTAGGACTATGTGGGTTTTTTTTTGTGCCGGGTTTATAATATAGGTCAGAAAGAAAACGATAACTGGATTTGCTTTTTAAATTAAAAAAACTTATTTATTTTAACTTCTCGACAATGTGTGCACACATGCTTGCAGTCCAACTGGCGCCGCGGACTGCATTGGCAGTGAGCGTCTTCGACGTTGTCGTTGTCTGGGAACGCCACCGGCTTGTATTATCGCTCACCGCAGATGCAAACCGCGGCAATGTTTTAACAACAAAGGCGCATAAAATATTTTCAGAGTATGTTTGTCTACGTGGAATGGTTGCATTGTAAACAAGAAACGAGATAAGAATATCGTTTAGCTGCGTAAATAATGTGTTGGAAATCCACAGAACATGCATATTCACAGCCGCAGGGCAAGTTGTGTAGAAAGTTAAACGTATTGGACACTCATTAACAGAACATGGATATTTGCAGGGCAGCAGCTGGAACTTTTAAATAAATAATCTCCCATTGGCAGTCGAAAACCCGAACAAATTACCCCTTGATTTAATTTTTTACCCCTTGTTTTCAACAGAAGGGGGTACATTACCCCTTTCTAGAAATCCTAGTGAGGGCTCTGACTAATATCTTAGTGCTTTTTAATGTGGGAAGAACGACTTAAAGAATAAAATTCATCTTCGAATTAAGCTCGTCATAATTTTGCTGCAGTTATGTCAAATTGTGGTGTCCACCGCCAATGGATGTATCACAAGTAGTTTCCTTTTACATTCACAGTGGCAGCAAATTGTGCATAATTTTATTATTTAAACCTCCACTTTTAGCAAAATGCGCAATTTAAAAAAAAGTTTACATAAATGAATATATATATGATTCATCCTAAGTCTGAATGCCCCCCAAAATTGTGTCATTCGTTGGAGTACCGACTCGTGCGTTGGTCATCATCTGAAAAAGAATTGACCCACGGGAACACAAGTATTGGCTATTCGTAAGACTTATTTGGTTTTTTATATTAAGTAGAAAACTTTCATTACCTGCAAACCATACTGATGATAATAATTATACCTTAATTAATCGAGCTACTTTTTAACATAAACAATGCCAATATTATAACTAACACACGCCCGTATATATTAACGATATATTATATATATTTATATCGCGCGCGAACATGCATACAGTAATGATAGCGCCACTGGCACTCTACAGAATTTCTGTGAAGCTCGACACCATATCAATTTTATGGTAACTGCGGAGCAACGGATAATCGCCGCCATAGAAGTCGAGTTTTACTTGAGTTTGTTTTGCGAAATTTGATCGTGGTAGGAATGTAAAATAACTTTTTTGGTAACGTAGTGTATGATATGTATTTAAGATTTGTGAGGAGAAGTTTGGCGGCTGTTGGTGGCCGTTTTCATGGTTAGGTAAGAAATTAAAAGATCGTCAAATCTGGCATTTCTGCCCTTGGTTTTGCCTTGGTCTTGGACTAGTCTTGGTGGTGATTCCGTAACATTCTGAATCTCCAGGACCAGACAACTGTAAAAAAATTTATCATAAGTCAAGAGCAGGACTTCGACTATCTGTGGTTTGTGGATATCATCCGCATTTGAAATAAATCACACGGTATCTGCTAACCAAATAATGCATGCTAGTTTGGAACGTGATGTGACAGTGACAAGTTGATGTCAGTGACGGGACAGCGGCCGGTTTTAAAATACCCATGTCAGCTAGTTACAAGTACGCTAAATATCAGTAAACGTATAATACGTGCTGTCTCACCTTATAATGTTTCTGATACAGCTAGGTAAAATTGCACTACTCGTCCTAATAGCATTCAAAGCCATTTCTGTAGTTATCGAAGTAAACTTTTTCGTCCTCAAGAACACATGCGACCGCAGACAGCAATGCCTTCCGGTTAAGCAGCAACGCGTTGATTGGTTTATATTTACTTTTAATTTAAATTAACATATGCCAAGATGATTTACAATGGTACATTGTGTATTAGTTATTATAATAAGATTTTTAATACACGAGTACAAATAATTTTCGATCTGAATTTCTTGTGCCTCAAGGAATACACCAAAAATATCTGCAGCAATGTCATGACCCCACGCGTACACGTGCAAGGGAATTCCACCACTAAGGGATTCCCCATGATCATTTCGAGTGCCTGGAATATGGCAAGCCAAAAGTAGCAGTAGTAAAAGTTTTCACGATGACGAATTCCATGCCACGTTTATTGTATGATTTGCAATGAACACTTACAACGGTTGATACTACAAACAATTTTTCAGCTAAATTTAGAAATGGACACAATGTGCAATATTATATAATAATGTAATTAATGTAAATAATATTATGTAATAACAAAATATTATTTTATTATGAATGTTGAGCGGACTGATCGTTTTTCTCATCCAATCTACATTTGATGTATTGCCCCTATCATTCAAATTATATGATGCTTTTCATCCAATTTTTCCCAATGTCTCCTACGTTATCAGCCACCTTCTCTTACTAAATGTAATTGACTTACTTAGACGTAGTTCCTCCTGTTCCTTTCGGGACATCGGGCGACGAGCTTTCTCCATCTATTACGGTCTTTCGCAATTTATTTGGCCTCATTCCAGGTAATTTCCATTTCTGCCAGATCTTCTTTAAATGTCTTGCGCCGGGTCTTAGTCGGCCTTCCTCTCCTTCTGTTTCCACCTTCAGGCACCCACTCCATTGCTGCACGTGCTGTTCTCTTTCTTTGTAATTTAATACACTTGAAATCAATATAGGCCTACGTAAGAAATTAAAAAGGTGCGTAATGCAAAATGAGACTTACTTACTTAGACCTGTTTGTTCGCTGGGAGCAGAGGCCATCGACCATGGTCCTCCACTGTTTGCTCGCTGGGAGCAGAGGCCATCGACCATGGTCCTCCACTGTTTGCTCACTGGGAGCAGAGGCCATCGACCATGGTCCTCCACTGTTTGTTCGCTGGGAGCAGAAGCCATCGACCATGGTCCTCCACTGTTTGCTCGCTGGGAGCAGATGCCATCGACCATGGTCCTCCACTGTTTGCTCACTGGGAGCAGAGGCCATCGACCATGGTCCTCCACTGTGTGCTCACTGGGAGCAGAGGCCATCGACCATGGTCCTCCACTGTTTGTTCGCTGGGAGCAGAGGCCATCGACCATGGTTCTCCACTGTTTGCTCACTGGGAGCAGAGGTCATCGACCATGGTCCTCCACTGTTTGCTCGCTGGGAGCAGAGGCCATCGACCATGGTCCTCCACTTTTGTCGGTTTGATGCCATTTTCTAAATTTCTTTCCAGGTTTTCCAATCTGCTTTCTTTCGCTTTCCGTGTTTCTCGGCCTTCTTCTTCTTCTCTTCCCTGGAGGGTTCTATGTAATTTCTTGTCGTGTGATGTTTGTTGCAGGTTTTCTCAGTGTATGTCCTAACCACCTCCATTTTCTCTTCTTTAGTTTGTTTTCTGAAATAAAGAAGATAAATGAGACACTACAGCATCATATACAGGCGGATCCAGGGGGCCTGAGGGGCACGTGCCCCCTAGACCTTTGAAATTTGGCATGCCCCTAGACGTTTTTGAATGTGCCCCGTTAAGTGTCCCCCCAGACTTTTGAAATGTGCCCCCGGCCGTTTAGGTTAGAAGGGGCCGGCGGCGAACCATTTTCAACAACATACACCCCATCTTCCGATGTCACCAGTGGAGAGAGAGAGAGAGAGAGAGAGAGAGAGAGAGAGAGAGAGAGAGAGAGAGAGAGAGAGAGAGAGAGAGAGAGAGAGAGAGAGAGAGAGAGAGAGAGACTGCGGAGAAGCTGAAGAGCTTAAATTTATGGCGGCGTGGCGGTGAAACATTTTCAGCAGTACCCCCACCCCCACTGTATGGTATAGATGTCGTCTTTGTCTTTTTATCTTTCTGTGCAGGAAGCTAAAATCAGCGAAGAGACGGCAGGTGGAAACGACCTAGCTTCTATGGCATGTCGTTGATACAGCGAAGGAACAGGAGGGGTCCTGACATGTTTCCTCGTGGAACACCTGGCTGGGGCGGATGAATGACCTTCTACCAGTACTTGCTGATTTATGCTGGCGAGTAGCTTGTTGAACCCCTCCTCAAATGCCTTGTTGAGGTCCAGGAGAGACGCATCGAACCATTCTCTTTTCTGTAATGCAGCTGCAAGATCGTGGAGCGTTAGGATCAACTATATATATGTTGCATTGAGCATATTGGCAAAATATTTTGGCAAATTGCGAAAACAGCCTCTCAAAGATGAGGAGTGCCCCAAAAGGCTTGTCTTTTGTGATGTTCGACTTCTTACATCACTGATTTTAACTATTATCCATAACTATACAAACTTTATTGCGTCTGTGTTTGAGAAAATACATAAAGTAGTGACATGTATACATTCAATCTACAAAAATGTTGGATATTTTGTTCCGAAGAACCAATTTATGTTGTCCACATATTTGCTGTTTATTACGACATCCAAATTTTAAAACAATTCAAACACCACAAGAACAATCAGTAATAAAAAATTAGTCCAATTTCTGATGGACACCTGGATGCTTTTCTATCAGACTAACCGTGATCTATATGTATAAGTACGTTGATATTGCATATAGTGTGAATCCATATCCTGCAAAGACGGCAACAGTCACGTACACTTACGGCCTTGTATGACAGTAAAGGTCTGGCAAAATATTGATAATTGGTAGCCATATTGGAATTATGCAAATCAGCTGCTCACTCCGCGCCAAGTCGATCAGGGTTCGAGTACACGTACACCTAACTGCGGGTTCGGAATGTGGACAATTCCCTTCATCCTTACGTTGATTATTTCTTTCAGCAGAGATTCTACAAGTCATGTTCATTCTAATGTGGGAACTGAAACCATGTATACAGGTAAATATGGAGCGCAGTGGGGCAGTGAATAGAACACCAGGTTTTCAATCGAGAGAATCCTGGTTCGAATAATGCGCTGTTGTTTCGAACCTTGGGCAAGTTCGTGCACTCTACACTGCTCCAGTTCACTCAGTTGTGTGCATCGGTACTTGGCTATAGACAGTGATGGATACTTGTGTTCGAATAATCTTCGCGCATTAATTGTAACGTGGCTGAATGTTTCCCAGAGAAGTCGAGATGATGTTCGATTGAGCAAGTCTGCCAGGGAGTAAAGTTTAATGCGCTTTGAGAAATCCTAAGGACTGGACACTGCACTATACAAAAAAAACGTGCCTTTAAATAGAAACTCCTTAGGGGCACATCATTAGCTTACTGAACCCTTGTTCTGATCACAGAGTATGCGCTACGAGCGCCTTGTTTAGACGGTACCAGAGGAGTATAAGTCAACAAGTCATCAATATTACATTGAAACCATTGGGCGCCTTTTTGTATCGATATACGCGCAAATCATCAAAAGACACACGCTTCTAATTGCAACTGCCAATAATTATTGCTATTAGTCTGATATTGACAATTAGACGAGATAACACGTTTTCGTTTTTTAATCGTTACGTAACGCTTGTCCAGTGAACTCCACTCCTATATAAGGCTTGCATAGACGTGTCTAGGTGGGCCTGGGGGGCACGTGCCCCTTAGACCATTGGAATATGGCCGCGTTATGCCTGAGCTAGAGTGGCGTGCACCCTAGACCTTTTGAATGTGCCCTCGTTACGTGCCCCTTGTGAACGTCGCCGCGAAATAATTTCAGTAGCATCTCTCCTTCCCGTCTTCCGATGTCATCAGTCGAGCAGCCGAGACAGCAGAGAAGCTGAAGTTACGGCGGCATGCTGCTAAAAAATTAAACAGCACCGCCTTCCCCGCCTTCCGATGTCATGATCCGACAGCGCGATAGCGGAATCGTGCTGAAGCTCCGGCTAAGACCACCCAGTAATGGATGGGCTCGGCCGCCAGTGCGAGCCTCAAGGCGTGCAATTGGAGGTTTTTGCCCCCACACTATCCTCTCTCTGGAACCGCCCCTGGCTTGTGCGTTGACCCGGGGCACCCCACTCCCTTTAAGCGTGATGTTCTATATAGAATACCCCTAAGTTACGGAGAAACCCAACACGGTCAGCCCAGAGTACGCTTTGCCTCTCTCCCGACGTTGTTCGCGCTCGCCTCTTTGTACATTCGTTTCACGACGCGTAAGCCTACGTACGTTTATCGACAGAGTCATAGTAGGCCTAAGCACGAAGTACGTTACGAACAATTATACGTAAGAACGCACTACGAACACCACATAGAACGATTTACGCTGCGAACGTTTTTTTTAGGAAGTGACGCACGTCCTGTGATGCGTGAGCTCGCAACTTCATTTCAACTCGCGCGTATGCTACGACGGAAACCCGGTGTGGGGGTTCTTGGGCTGATCACGTGATGCACACAATTCTGACGTCACTGATTCGGTGAGAGCGTCCTTAGTAACAAAGGCAGTTATGTTGCAGGTGGCACGCCAGACATGGTGTTAAGGTCTTCCCGACGACAGTTATCTAAAGCCCGCAGGTGAGTACACCGGAGTCTGAAAAGACGGCAGTACAGTAGACAGAAACGCTGTCCTGACATCTAAAAGTGCAATAACTTACAAAATAATGAAGCTATCGACAATCTACAATCATGATTCACTGGCGCCGGAACGAAATTAATATTGGATGGGCTGAACCGAAGTTTCAGCGCCACTCCGCTGTCGTATCATGACATCGGAAGTCGGAGGGGGGCTCAACTGCACCCTCGCGAGGCTCTCCAAAAACCTCCAATTACCCCCTGGGGCTCTCGAGAAACTTCCAATTGCACACCGTTGAGGCCCGACAAAATACCCCACATTAAGCTCTTCAAGAACCTCCCATTGCACCCTCCCATTGCATCCTCCCTTCCCCCCAAACCACCCCTTTACGCTCTTAAGCTCAAATTGCATCCAAAATGCAACCCTTCAGCTATCTCCAGCTTCCACCAAAAATATTGCTCAGCTCCTCACGCCGTCCGCTTGCGGCGCCTGTGTCATAATAAACGATACTGTATGTATGTATGTACGTATGTACGTACGCACGCACGCACGCACGCACGCACGCACACACGCACGCACGCATGCATGTATGTATGTATTGCTCATAACGCTTATCCTTCTTTTTATACTGTTAAATGGCTTTGTTCATATTCGGACATTAACTCCAATGGGAGTTTAAATAATGAGATCCCAGCTGAGTGAATCCACGACAGAGTTTTTCTATTTATTTCGTGAGATCTTTTCTTCCCCTAGTATAGACGCCAAATATAAGAAACCATGCGCAACGGCTTATAGGGTCTCTTCCGAAAGACACAGGCAACGTAGGGTGAACGAAATTGCCAAAGTTTCGACACGGCGGCCGATACCGGTACCGAACCACCGACCGGTCGGCACCAGGATTCGAGCCCCTGTTCCTCCAATCGAAAGCCCGGCACTCTGTTCGCTCGGCCACCGCGTCCCACCCCATGTTATCATAATACGTGTTTCTGCCGTAGGAATTTAGACGACGACCTGGACGGTGTAATGAGCGACAACGGATCGCGCAAGCGTAAAATGCAGACGGAGGACGAGGCGGAGGATCACGGCGGAAACGTGAGCGGCGGTGACGGCCGTGTCGTGCACCAGACGTCGTCAAAGCTGTCGCAGAGCGGGCTCAAGAAGACCAAGTCGCACCACGACTACGGCGGGGACTACGAGCCGACGACCCACAGATACGTCGTACAGCTCGGGGACAGGACTCCGGCGGCGGTCGGGGCACCGACGACGTGTGCTGACGGCCGGGGAAGTAACAATACCGAGGTGTGTATTATTGCGGGAGCCGGTCCCGCTAACATTGTTGTGAATTTCATGCTTTAAAGGGAGGCAGCACGTTCCTAGTTTTTCATTAGTTAATTAATAAAATGTTCTTAAGGTTATAATAACTATGAAGGTATACTGCCCGCCAAATTAGTACTCCCGTAACAATGTTCGCAATTTAGAAGATACGACCCCGCAGCATGTTCAAATAGTAAACAAAACATCCAGTTTCAAAACAAAACACGGGACGCACCGCATTTATTGCACATGCATCTAATGTTACATATCCATCATACTGCATTGTGTGATGATGACCAATGGTCACATACCATTATTATATTGATATTAATTTTGTTCTACATTAACTTTTTTTAATGCGCGCGCTCGCGTGTGTGCGTGTATGTGCGCGCGTGCGTTATTCATGCAAACGCGCGTATGCACGCGCGCGTGTCTGTATGTCGGGGTATGTTAACGTTTTCCCACTAGTCGGTTTGCATATCAGGTACCAAATAGTCAGCGATTATTTTACGACACTTCGGAAGAAAAATAACGCCTTTATTTATTATCGAAATGTTGTGTTAGTTATGGGTTTTTGCAGGTTTGAGCGTTTGTAACACAGACGGACACAAATCGATTGAACATATAATGTTACACGCAAGCTTGTCTGTTTTATTCGGAACCGCTGATCCACTTGGGTCATTTTACGTAATTTGCACTAACACATGTTACAAATATTCTTCATCTGTGTGTGTGCGCGCGAGCGAGGGTTTGTGCGTGCGTGTGCGTTTTTTGTTAGTTTATATAATTAAGTCCAAATAATGACCTGCCCCCGGGTGCTTGTCGATATAATTACCTCCAAATAATGAATGGCCCGTCCCTAGGTGCAGTTCGACTGCGATCTGGGCGATATTTGGATCAACAAGTACATGAGCGTGAAGGCGCACCAGTCGGTGACGACGGGGGACGCGTATGCCGACAGCATCCTGCCGAACCTTGAGCACAAGGGCTACAGTATACAGGAACAGGTGGCGCGGGGCAAGTTCGGAAGCATCCTCCTGGCCTACTCCAAAATCCACTCCAAGTTCGTTGCCATTAAATTTATAGTGAAGAACTCGAAGCGGCGCTTGCGACGGACGAGCGGACCTGTGACGTCACCGACGACGGACATTCCGGAGGAGATCGCTATACTGCAGAAGCTGAGGCACAGGAACATTGCAGAGATGCTCGAGTACCATCTCATCAACGGCCGGCTGTGTCTCGTGATGGAGTTCTGCGAGAATGGGAACCTCGAGCAGCTGTTGAGCATGCGCCCGAGCGGCTTCCTACCAGAAGCTATCGCGCGGAAGTACTTCCGGGACATGATCAGCGCCATCGAGTATCTGCACAAGCAGTCCATAGTTCACCGCGACATTAAATGTCAGAATTTCGTCATCGACCGTCGCGATTGCGTGAAGCTGTGCGACCTGGCGTCTGCACGTCACTACCGGCCCGGCGACGCGCTCTTGGTCGGCGGCGGCGGCGCGGGTTCGGCCGGTTACCAGTCACCGGAAATTCTCGAGGGGAAGCCGTGCGACCCGCGCGCTAGCGACCTCTGGGCCATGGCGGTCGTGCTCTTCATCATGCTCACCAGCAAGATGCCCTTCGGCAAGGACACTTCCGGTGACATGCTGACGCGCATGCGCAAGGGGGTTGATCTGAGCGGCGCCGCGTCATCTCTACGATTGTCGAACGAAGTGACGTGTGGTCTCAAGCATATGCTGCATTACGTAGCGGAAGTGCGGTACAGCCTCAACCGCATTAAGAACTGTCCGTGGTACAGCACAGAGGACAAACGCGTGTTCATCGGAAATTACCACCTGGTTCAGTATCCGCAGAAGCGAAAAGAGGGAAGCATCGAACGACGACTAAAAGAGGCACTCAACATATGATCTCGCGCCCACTTCCGACACGAACTGACACATGCGCACTCGGATTGCTTTGCCGACGAAACCACGCACCGAGTCGGACACAGAGTTCGTGGTTGCCGGAGTTTTACCTGCACGAACCAGATCTGTGATTGGTTAAATCAATTGTGAAGGGAGTTTTAACTCTCTTATTAAAACAGTTTGATTGTTTCGATATAATAAAGCAAATAATCGCTTTCAATTCAACACAAAAACAATTCCTGTATTCATATTACATACACACATTTAATGGCGAGTTAATACAAACGTAGTAACACAATCTTTTCACTCGAAAAAAGATTAGCACATGTAGAAGATTCAAAAATGTGTTTGTCCGTTTAAAACATCTTACTAAGACGTAAACTTCCCTTTACGTGCACATTGAAAGGTCCGTCATAAAGTAATTGTACAGCATTACATTACATCAGATGTGTTCAGGCTACACGATTTTTAATCATCGGAGATGTTGTTGAGTAAACCCACAGATTGGTGAACTTTGAAAATGGGGGTGGCATTGCGTGCAAGTAACACGATTTATTACATCTGACGTAGTTGTAAAATACTGCATGCATATTGCGACAATATTCAAAGTTCCAGGTGTCATAACTGGTCCAAAGTACACCGCAGGTTCAGTACAGCAAGACTAAGATGTCACGGTTTCATAAGTTATTGTCTTGCACATGAAATAAACTTCACAAGTAGCAAATAGTAGTTCTCGGATAAATCCGACATGTCTTTCGTCAAATGGAGGACTGCCGAGTTTCTACATTACTCCATATGGGAGCAAATCGTAGGTTATTATTCACAATACATTGCAGACAACCAGTGAGGTAAGTAATCAACAACTCACTATCTCAGAATGTGTCCCCGGGAACCTGAGCTCAGAGGCGCATCAAAACAAGACTCATTAGTTAATGCTGTTGGGTGTCGTGAAGTGAATTTAGGCAAGCATCTACGCTCTTTCGAACGCATGTACACACGCATATATACGCTTCCATGCACGCAATCACGCGTGCACGCACATACACACCACACACGCACGCACGCACGCACGCACGCACGCACACACACACACACACACACACACAATATCGGTTAGAAACATCACAACGCAACTAAATCACGTAAATCAATTTATTCATGATATGATAACTCACATATACGCAATCTACAAAACAAACATATATCAGACAGATAGATTCACGTAGTCATCACACGAAAGATAGAGTGGACTTCTTTGGGCTGTTGTCGCCATTTCTGTTCAAAGTCCTTCCGGCTAGTCGTGCAAGTCTGACGCCAGAGGGGCGATGATTTGCGGTCTCTTACCTCCCAGATGTCGCGAGAGATTGAGCATGACTTCAGCAATCCCGTCATCTTCGTTCTCATGACGTCTTCATAGCGCTTTCTTTGTCCACCTCGTGAACGCCAGCCAGTCTTCAGTTGATCATAGAAGAAAGCCTTTTTACACGGTTATCTGGTATGTAGACCATGTGACAAGTATGATCGCAGTTGTGCATGTTGGATGTGAAATTGAACAACGCACGTTTCATTATTGTCCACCACCTCAATATTTAGTATAAATTCTTGCCTTTTGATGTCCGCGATATGCCTCTGGCAGCACATTGTGTTTAGAAAACGTGCTGTCCATTCAGATACGTGATTTCTCCATCAGATGCAAAGGAATGTTATTGATAGAAATGTTTTACAATGATATCTTAAACATCTTAAAGAAAAAAGGCACTGACGACATTAAAGGTAGGGACACGGTGGATAACGTTGTGATAATTTCATTTCATTTTCAAAATACATACAACATATACAGAAGAGACAGAGACAGCACAGTCGTGGCAAACAACAAGAAGTGTCACAGCGGTGGTGGTGTCTTGGTTGCAGTGAGTAATACATACAACATATACAGAAGAGGCAGAGACAGCACAGTCGTGGCAAACAACAAGAAGTGTCGCGGCGGTGGTGCCTTGGTTGCAGTGAGTAATACATACAACATATACAGAAGAGACAGAGACAGCACAGTCGTGGCAAACAACAAGAAGTGTCGCGGCGGTGGTGCCTTGGTTGCAGTGAGTAATACATACAACATATACAGAAGAGGCAGAGACAGCACAGTCGTGGCAAACAACAAGAAGTGTCACAGCGGTGGTGGTGTCTTGATTGCAGTGAGTAATACATACAACATATACAGAAGAGACAGAGACAGCACAGTCGTGGCAAACAACAAGAAGTGTCGCGGCGGTGGTGCTTGGTTGCAGTGAGTAATACATACAACATATACAGAAGAGGCAGAGACAGCACAGTCGTGGCAAACAACAAGAAGTGTCGCGGTGGTGCTTGGTTGCAGTGAGTAATACATACAACATATACAGAAGAGGCAGAGACAGCACAGTCGTGGCAAACAACAAGAAGTGTCACAGCGGTGGTGCCTTGGTTGCAGTGAGTAATACATACAACATATACAGAAGAGGCAGAGACAGCACAGTCGTGGCAAACAACAAGAAGTGTCGCGGTGGTGCTTGGTTGCAGTGAGTAATACATACAACATATACAGAAGAGACAGAGACAGCACAGTCGTGGCAAACAACAAGAAGTGTCGCGGCGGTGGTGCCTTGGTTGCAGTGAGTAATACATACAACATATACAGAAGAGGCAGAGACAGCACAGTCGTGGCAAACAACAAGAAGTGTCGCGGCGGTGGTGCCTTGATTGCAGTGAGTAATACATACAACATATACAGAAGAGGCAGAGACAGCACAGTCGTGGCAAACAACAAGAAGTGTCGCGGCGGTGGTGCCTTGGTTGAGTAATACATACAACACCAAACGTAGGGTGGACCTGGAAATTGATTTTGAAATAGTATGAACTCAAACGCGCTTGACGGAATAAAACCTCTACCTACGGTGTGTTTACGTCCCGACCTGCTCTGATGTGGACACCTGGTCAGAGCTCGACAAATCGCTTGAACTGGTCAGTAGAGCTAAGAACCCTGACTGCAATTGTTTGTTATTTTTGGGCGATTTCAATCGCCCAGACATTCAATGGACACCGTCAAACAACACAATATGCCTTATGCACCATTCATGGACCAATCCACAGTCCACACTGTGTGTTGAAATGTTATCTGAATACGGCCCAGAGCAACACTGACCAAATATGCAACGAGCACCCACCAGATCTTGTCTTTGTGCATGGTGCAGAGTGTAATGTTAAGACGGTGAAATCCAAATTCAGGTAGACACTATTGCAACCTATCCACGCGGACATGGGGACATTAATTGTTATTCAATATATCACAGTTCGCGCTTGAACAAAAAATAAACATAAACAAACAAATTATAATTATATGTCATGGCTAAATCTACGAAAACTTGTGATTGTCAAACAACATAAATTTTTATACATAATATGTATGGTTACCGGCTTGTTGTTCGACCCAGACCAAAATCCGTCGCTTTGAATCTCGCGAGATCTAGCCGCTGATCTCTGTGTATGACTTTCGAGAATTGAGCGTGACTCCCCAACGTTAACGTTGTTACCAAACGTTTCGCGCGGCGCTGTGTTTTCGTACAGAAACTGTAAGTATTTAACTAAAACCATCTTTTCGGACAATTTATTTGCCTAACACGACACAAATAAGTGATAAGGCGTGACAATATGGATATCTTTGGCAACTGGTTCTTCAGATTTTTATGAAAACGGCATGTTTATATTATTGAAACGATCGTCGAAAAAACCATGTTAAAACTTGAGAAAGCATGCACATTAGTCCTGCACGCTCTAACTTACATACTTTTTCAATGACTAGTTTGATACGCATCGTGTCTGAAATGCCTCATGTGTGTTTTCTGTGCAGCTACGGTAACACAAGTTCCACTTCACACAACGATCTGACAAGTCCCTATCGTCCAAAGATGCGGACAAACACAAAATCACAGCTGCTTTTCGAGCAGCCGCAACAGAACGAGCAGACGGTGGCTCCCTCTGCTGACGGTTCGGTGTTCGTCAGCTGACACCGCAAGAAGGTGCCATCGAACGGGCCGGCGTTGATCGATGTCTCCAGTGAGTAGGCGTGGACCTGGGTAAAGTTAAGAAATACTTTCAAATAAATGAACAACGTATTAAAGTATACATATAGTGGTCAACAATTCAAACAATAATATATTCGTAAGAAATATGGACGGAGTGAATAGCACGAATAATGTTCAAATCGCTGAGAAGTATGACTGTTTTAATCGGCGCAGTCTCCCAACTCACGAAAGCCTGTTGCCATGGCAGCGACCGAAGCAGCTGAATGAGATATTTCCAATGTCAATAACCAATTATTAATATCGACACAAATATGTGATGCACTTTAGCAATCAATCAACCTGTTTATCTGTCTGTCTGTCTGTCTGTATGTATGTATGTATGCCTGCCTGCCTGCCTGCCTGCCTGCCTGCCTGTCTGTCTGTCTGCCTGCCTGCCTGCCTGCCTGCCTGCCTGTCTCTCTGGCTGTCTGGCTGTCCGGCTGTATGGGTGTTTGGCTGTCTGTCTGTCTGTCTATCCATCTATCTATATATCTATGCAATCAGACAGACCGACAGACCGACAGACAGACAGATAGACAGACATACATATAGTTTTTTTCCGAATTGCGAGCCTCTTGCAAATACGACTAATTTGTTGTGTAACTGAGTTACACTTTCTTGTAGATAACACTCGGTCACGTGTCTCGCTACAGTGACACGCGATAATCCACAAACAGCAAATGGCGAAGAACATTCGATAAATTATGTTGTTACAGTTTAGTTGAGTTTGAGCTGAATTTGAGCTAATCGAAACTTTTATGTGCAGTTGATTGGCTAGCTCACATCTAAGTGAGGAAAGATGATAGCTAGTTGAAAGAAATACAGAACGTGTCCTATCGCGTTAAGGGCCTAGTATACCTGTTGACGGCAACGACAGCACCCCGACGGCAAAGCGGCTAACCACGAACAGACCGTAATCCACAAAGCTCGGTAATCTTCGACGGCATACGCAAATTGGTTACGAGAACAAAAATTTCTCTGCTGACATTTATGATTGTATTAGGAGTTGTTAATAGACGGCGCCGCTAACGATTCGGCCATGAATCCGATACGATTTTACCATGCATCCATGTAAGTACGTATTTTTCACATAGTTGTTTTATGTTTGAATAACATAATAAAAAAACTGTCTTCCTTCTGCAAGGAATTGAATGCTGAGCTCATAATTAAACATGATATTCCCTGGATTATTTAATATTCCTGAAAATCAAATCAGATTACACAAATTTAGATAAAACTAAAGCAATATCGCTGATTGTCAAAGAGTAAATTTGCCGCGCGGCAATTGTTGCAAAATCGCTTTTCTCACGATTCTCGAAGGTTTGCCGTCGAGCAGTTTCGCCGTCGAGCGGTTTGCCGCCGTGTGTGTATTAGACTCTCGCAATTCCAATTAGAACGATGTTTATTTTGTCGCTTGCCGTCGAGGTTTGCCGTTGCCGTCGACGTATGTACTAGGCCCTATAAACTTTGAATGCAACTGTTGAACTCGATGCTAGTTGTTTTCAATTGGCAATTTACACTATCATTCTAGAACAAAGCATTGAATGGCAGAGAAAAAATTGGCAATCTAGTTTTTTTCAACCAATTTGCGTTCAACGTGAATTGCGTAAACAGGATTTTACGTACCTTCCACTTCGCAAAGTTGTAGAGTTTCAGGGTGTGTTGCATTCTGTCTTATTCTGACCACACTGCCGATGGCTCCAGATCGACAGGGGATTCGTCTCGTCTCGCCGTTTCCAACAGCGGGACCAACGACTTCGCATATCGACACTGCGGTATGTTCCAGAGCTTCTACGACGATGTCGTGCAGTCTACTCCCTGTTAGAAACACAACTGTAATTATACATATCGACACTGGGGTATGTTCCAGAGCTTCTATGACGATGTCGTGCAGTCTACTCCCTGTTAGAAACACAACTGTAATTATACATATCGACACTGCGGTATGTTCCAGAGCTTCTATGACGATGTCGTGCAGTCTACTCCCTGTTAGAAACACAACTGTAATTATACATATCGACACTGCGGTATGTTCCAGAGCTTCTATGACGATGTCGTGCAGTCTACTCCCTGTTAGAAACACAACTGTAATTATACATTATCGACACTGCGGTATGTTCCAGAGCTTCTAAGACGATGTCGTGCAGTCTACTTCCTGTTAGAAACACAACTGTAATTATACATATCGACACTGCGGTATGTTCCAGAGCTTCTATGACGATGTCGTGCAGTCTACTCCCTGTTAGAAACACAACTGTAATTATACATATCGACACTGCGGTATGTTCCAGAGCTTCTAAGACGATGTCGTGTAGTCTACTCCCTGTTAGAAACACAACTGTAATTATACATATCGACACTGTGGTATGTTCCAGAGCTTCTAAGACGATGTCGTGCAGTCTACTCCCTGTTAGAAACACAACTGTAATTATACATATCGACACTGCGGTATGTTCCAGAGCTTCTATGACGATGTCGTGCAGTCTACTCCCTGTTAGAAACACAACTGTAATTATACATATCGACACTGCGGTATGTTCCAGAGCTTCTATGACGATGTCGTGCAGTCTACTCCCTGTTAGAAACACAACTGTAATTATACATATCGACACTGCGATATGTTCCAGGGCTTCTAAGACGATGTCGTGCAGTCTACTCCCTGTTAGAAACACAGCTGTAATTATACATATCGACACTGTGGTATGTTCCAGGGCTTCTATGACGATGTCGTGCAGTCTACTCCCTGTTAGAAACACAGCTGTAATTATACATATCGACACTGCGGTATGTTCCAGGGCTTCTATGACGATGTCGTGCAGTCTACTCCCTGTTAGAAACACAACTGTAATTATACATATCGACACTGCGGTATGTTCCAGGGCTTCTATGACGATGTCGTGCAGTCTACTCCCTGTTAGAAACACAACTGTAATTATACATATCGACACTGCGGTATGTTCCAGAGCTTCTATGACGATGTCGTGCAGTCTACTCCCTGTTAGAAACACAGCTGTAATTATACATATCGACACTGCGGTATGTTCCAGGGCTTCTATGACGATGTCGTGCAGTCTACTCCCTGTTAGAAACACAACTGTAATTATACATATCGACACTGCGGTATGTTCCATTTCTATGACGATGTCGTAGCTGTCTACCCCTGCTTTTCAGAAACATTGTGCTGTAATTATGTTATCGACACTGCGGTATGTTCCAGGGCTTCTGGCAACGATGTCGTGCAGTCTACTCCTACCACAGCTGTAATTATACACATCGACACTGGGTGGTATGTTCCAGGGCTTCTATGACGATGTCGTGCAGTCTACTCCCTGTTAGAAACACAGCTGTAATTATACATATCGACACTGCGGTATGTTCCAGGGCTTCTATGACGATGTCGTGCAGTCTACTCCCTGTTAGAAACACAGCTGTAATTATACATATCGACACTGCGGTATGTTCCAGGGCTTCTATGACGATGTCGTGCAGTCTACTCCCTGTTAGAAACACAGCTGTAATTATACATATCGACACTGCGGTATGTTCCAGGGCTTCTATGACGATGTCGTGCAGTCTACTCCCTGTTAGAAACACAGCTGTAATTATACATATCGACACTGCGGTATGTTCCAGGGCTTCTATGACGATGTCGTGCAGTCTACTCCCTGTTAGAAACACAGCTGTAATTATACATATCGACACTGCGGTATGTTCCAGGGCTTCTATGACGATGTCGTGCAGTCTACTCCCTGTTAGAAACACAGCTGTAATTATACATATCGACACTGCGGTATGTTCCAGGGCTTCTATGACGATGTCGTGCAGTCTACTCCCTGTTAGAAACACAGCTGTAATTATACATATCGACACTGCGGTATGTTCCAGGGCTTCTATGACGATGTCGTGCAGTCTACTCCCTGTTAGAAACACAACTGTAATTATACATATCGACACTGCGGTATGTTCCAGAGCTTCTAAGACGATGTCGTGCAGTCTACTCCCTGTTAGAAACACAACTGTAATTACACATAACGTGAACAAAGCTTCAGACAGACAATGAAAGTGTTGTATTAAGCGACTTCAAGGACAATAAGTTATTTTTAAATGGGGTTATAAAGAAACGATCGTAGAGAGGAGGGAGAAAGGGAAAGGGAGAGGGAGAGGGAGAGAGAGGGAGAGAGGGAGAGAGGCAGAGAGGCAGAGAGGGAGAGAGGGGGAGAGGGAGAGAGGGGGTAAAGGGGAAAGGAGAGAGGGGAGAGGGGAGAGGGGGCGAGGGGGAGATGGAGAGAGGGAGAGAGGGAGAGAGGGAGAGAGGGAGAGAGGGACGATTGGGCGGGTGGATGGAAGGCAGGAACGTCGAATGGAGGTAGTGAATGGAGGGCTGATGGAGAGAAGGAAGGAGAGAGAGTGTTGGAAGTACGAAGGTAAAGAGGTAGGGAGGGAAATATGGATTTAGGAAGACAGAGAAAGGGAGAGCGAAAGGGGTGAGAGAACATAACACATGCGTTCACCTTACTCATGTCTAAAAGTCGCAAATATTTTGTTTTAACTATTTTGTCGAATTTGTTATATTTTACAGGGGTGTCTCTTTCACAAATAATAGCTTCATGAGAGTATTTTTTTTTTTTTAAAACGTATTACCAGCGGAACGAAGTCTGCTGTACATTATAACTCACCCCACTGGCAGCCTCTGTTGGTTATGACCACCTCCGTGAGTACGTAGAACGCAGCCCATTGGCCTCCTTTGTCGGCTATGACCACCTCCGTGATCAAACAGAACTCAGCCTATTGGTCTCCTCTGTTGGCGATGACCACCTCCGTGAAGAACTAGAACTCACCCTATTGGCCTCCTCTCTTGGTTACGACCACTTCCGTGATAAAGTAGAACTCACCAAATTAGCCTCTTTGTTGGTTATAATCACTTCCTCGATTAAATGTAGAACTCACCAAATTGGCCTCCTCTGTTGGTTATGACCACCTCCTTGATGAACTAGGACTTACCATAGTTGCCTCCTCTGTTGGTTATGACCACCTCTTTGATGACGTAGATGGCTTGTAAGTCGACCTGCCACCACGCCCCCGTGTCCTCTTTGGTTTGAGAGCAGGTGCTGTTTTCCATTCTGCTGTCGGATGGCAATCGTCGATGACATCTGTGTAGGCTTTCCAACAGCCAGATTGGTCGACAATTCCGTCCTAACTGCACCGAATGAGGTAAGGTCATAATACTGGTTCATGGAATAATGTTTGCTCATTTTTTAATTTTAACCATTTTGCGATGCAATTTGGTAGATGTCTTTTCCTGAATGGTATTCTCGAAAATGTGAGGATTCTAAAGAAACTATTATTTTCTGAAATATAAAATTTGTTGAACAGTTTTGCTAGAAGAAGGAGAAAGTAAAATAAAAATAGAAAAATAATCATCACACTTTGCATAAAGTGTTGTAGGCATCGCTACAGTATTCTCAGACAATACGAATTTGAAAGTGCTTCTTATTTTTTATCATAGGTCAAAAATATTACCATGGCAGCCATGTTGTTATTTTTTTGAAATTTCAACAAATATACCATATTTGGACTGCCAAATTTTTGAGCTTTCTACAAAAACGTATAGGTATGCATATGTGTCACGAATATTTAACCCATAGGAAGCATCAGAAACGGACCCCCGCCATTTCTGCAAAGACAACACAGAACAAACAAACGCACGTGCGCGCGGGAATGCACACACGCGCGCACGCATGCGCGAGTACACACGAACTAGTACTACTACGGTAGATGGTCGCCCGTGGATACCACATAGACTATACATAATGTAGATGTAGTTTGTATAGTGTCCGCACAGCGCCGCACATAGCATCTCCCTCGTTACTGGCATATCATATTGAAATAAACTTTAGGGAGAAAGAAGAAAGATGTCTAGTGGTGTTGGGAATTTTTTGATGTCATCACCTTTGACCGTTTTTGCTCCTCTCCAATGTTTATGATGTCTCTTAGCTTTCTATGATTTTGCTACTGTTCCTTTTCGTCTCTGTTACGAACCTGCTCTTCCTATTCATTCTTATAAAGCGTGCGATTGTCACACTGTTTTATCAGTTTTGGAAGTTGTATTTATTTCTCATAGTGCATTGGTTGTTTTGAGAGGTTTTAGTTATTTCAGGCGGAGACACATACGATGTGGATGCCACGTGATTCGCGTGGGCAACGAGCAAAAGTTGCGGAGAGATACGGCAGTGTATACGGTCAGGGGAAGATTACGTCTACGGTACACCAATTGTTTTAAAACAATTGTTGAGATCTTTTATATCTTTATAAAGTACATATTGTTCATTAATCCTGTTAATAAGACTAATTCAGAATAACATTTTTTAATAACAAACAAAGTTTGACCATTTATCGATATAATAATTACGCGTTCGCGGGGTTTTCCAGTTCGCGCTAGCATTCGCGATGCATATGCTCATGAATATTCGTTACAGTCCGTCAGAATTAAGTTACCACAGCTGAGTTTTATGTGGCAGTAGAAACATCCAGCTGCTGTTAATACGACGGATTCAACAACGAAAAGAGGGAAAAGGTAAAAGGACAATCTATCGAATAACCGGAGAATGAATACAGCGGCAGCCCATGTCAGATGGATTGATTTAAAAGTGTGCTTCATTGAGTATGCGTGCATAAGTTATCGTCCACCTGACAATAAGCTAAAACAATTCGGGTAAACACAATTATTTATCGACTATTTTGCGCATATAACACCACAATTGTGTATAAAATGCACGACATAAGTGGCTGAGAAAGTACTAACGGAAGAATATTACGTATTGATACTGCACTTATAAAATGTATTATTAGCTTATAAAGAATTGCTTTAGGAGACGTAATAGACGTTGTTGGTCTCAACGAAAACATGGGAGGAAATGAAGCATTATAGATGATGGTGAGTGTGCGTGCGTGCGTGCGTGCGTGCGTGTGTGTGTGCGTGTGTGCGTGCGTGCGTGCGTGTGTGTGTGCGTGGGTGTGCATATCTGCACTGTTTCACCTATGCATCATCGCAAGAAGCCCACGATATCTGACAACGGAAGCAACAGAGCTAGTCAAACGTGTATTTGTCATCAGTAGACTTGATGTTGTCAATGCACTGCTCAACTGACTGCTTTAGAAACAAAAGCAGTGACTACAGAACTGGGAGTCCCGCCTTGCCAATGGCGCAAAGAAATACTGTCACTTCACACCGCTACTAATCAAGCTGCACGGGCTGTCGATAGCAGGGCGAGTAGAGTTTAGAATCCTTCTACTCACTCATCGTGCTCTGACTAGCCGTGCATCACAGTACATCGCACATTGTGGGGACAGATGCCAGCCACTATTGGTCGTTCCGCTCTAGTGGACAAGTGGGTTCACTGGGGCTAACGGTCATTTCCCTTGGCAGCCCCAAAACTGTGGAACTTGCTGCCGCAGCATCTCACATCAAAAACAGTGTCGAACGTTGTTTTTAAATTGAAGTTTAAGACTTACCTGTTTTCCAGAACATTTTGTACGGCGCAGTATAATATATATATATATATATATAATTCAGGGGTTTACGGGACGCAACACCCTGCGTCCTATACGCTTAGAAACATTACCAAAATAATCGTTGCGTCCCACGGTTTACATGGGTTGCACCAGTTGTGGTTTTTTAAAATCAATACTTACAATTAAAAAGAGTAATAAGTAGAACCCTCGCTACAGGCATGGGACCCCCACAAAAGAAGTCATTCCATTATCTAGGTTATTTGGCGACAATAGTCATCAACTACCGACCAAACCTTGGCCCGAAAGTCAGTATTTCGTTGCAGTTGGAAACTGGATAACAAAGCTGTACAGCGCATCAAAATATCTCAAACAGAACTGCAAAAGCACGAATCAATTCCACTTCCACATCACTCGCTGCCGCATCCAACACTGAGTTTAACGATCGTATGTGACCACAGAAACATTATATATATTGTTAATTAAGGTACTTACCAAGGCGGTCGGATGCGGTCAGGCCAGTCAGGCTTTGGCTTGACCAATATTTGCCCAGGCAAGCCTTTGGTCACCATCAACGCAAGGACCTGACAATGACAGGCTGAGAGACACGGCCACCCCGCCATACCGGCCACTGATCAAAGGGCCTTGGTCCGGGGCTAGGGCCATGGTACGAGGGGATTACGAAGGTACGAAACGTCCCGTCGTTGGGAACGATACATCCGGGGACGTAACGTCCTGGGTACGAACTGACCTGATGCCGTGTAAAACCTGCCGTGGCGAGGATTCATTGGTACCGTAGAAACTTAAGAATTTTTCAACTTTCAGAAAGATAAATCAAAAATAGTAAGTAGTGTGTATTATACAATAGGCAATGAAGCACCTATGGTGCGGATGCCACTTACACATTTGCACTCAGTCCACTGTGGGCTACTCAAAGGCATTTCAGTCTGCCTTGCGTGAAATCAGATACTTATGACTGAGCAACGATGAGCGATCATCAGGCACATCGAATTACACAAAAAAGCAATACGAATAATATCCTTAAGTAAATATAATGCTCACACAAGTCCTATTTTTAAAATACTTCAGTGGTTAAAGTTGTATGGCATTTATAAAATCCAACAAGTAACATTTTATTGCAAATTAATTAACAATCTTTTACCTTACTCCTTCAATGTTTTTCCAGACACGCGCATCTATGATATTCATCAGCACTGCACACATGAAAGAAATAATCTGTATATGACCAGATTCAAACATGAATTTGCCAAAAAATGCATCAGACACAACATAGTAGAGACAGTTAACAATATCCCAAGTATTATCATTAATAAAATTTACCCACACAGTCTACATGTTTTTTTTCTTCAAAATACACAACAAACGTTTTTATTTTTAATTATGAATCCCGTTGTCGTTTTCATAATTTCTTTATTTGTAACTCATAATACGTATTGAAATGTATACCTAAGTATCCATATGTACGACAATGTGTACACGAGTACATATTATAATTAGTCCTTGTATTATGTATGTATGTTGATACAATGAGTAATTAACAACTATAAAAACAAGTCATATGCTATTCTGATTTGTGTCATGTAAATCTTGTTGTTGTTTATATTTATGCGGTGGCTCCTGTGCTAGCGATATTTATATCTTAATGGGAGTCTCCCGACCTTATCTATTGCTTACGTTATTCATTGAACATGTATCGCATTTATAGCTCAAATAAATTGATTCTGAGTTCTGAGCAGTAGTAATATGGCAAAATGTCGCCCGTGATATGCTGCATAGTAAGTTGATAAAATATCACTCTGACTGATGAACAACAGACGTTTTATGCTAGTGGTTGTTTCTCACACAAATTGCTCAGTTTATCCACTCGGTCGAGCAGACTGGGTCACATGACCCATTTCAAGAAGTGATTCAGGAAGTATTAATTATTTGTGATTAAAAAAACTATGGAGAAACACTTTATTTTGCCATCTCTTGTTTGTTTATTATTTAGTGGTGTATTTTCCCTAAAAATGTCATTAAAATATCTTACTTACGAATGAAATTATTAAAAATTCATAGGCGATATATAATTTGTTTGAATAATAAATCATCAATCAAAACATTAATTAAGTACTTAATTAGCATTACCAATGGAATAACAAGTACATTATTAGAAATGGTTTTCATAGACCGATTTTCTTATCGCTTTTGTGATGGATCTAGCAATAATTCCTGCCATTAACAAAAATGCAGTTAGAGCACCACTTTACAACACCATGCCATATCTCATTTTGACGGGGGTACAATATGCTTTCACACGATATGTAACATGGCCTAGTGTATGTAGACAAAGTAGCTACGCACCCATTGTAAGTGTAGAACTTTTGCGGAATGGCGTAGTTTTTAACATTAGTCGTTTGATGTTGACCTTGTTTAACATTCACTCCACACCTACTGCACCATGTCATAGCTTCCCGTTGTATACCATATTTTCGGTGGTATACGACATTGCCATGAATAGATAGGTAACGTAGATATACGCAACCATTTACACTGAATGACGTTTGCGGGATGACACAATTACGACATTTATCATTTGACGGTGACTCTGTTTGATCGTCGCTTCACACCTATTCCGTCAACTGACAGCTCCATGTCATATCTCATTTTGACAGGTAGAAATGGTTCTTTAACACAGTATATGATATGTACATATAAATTAAGTAGTTGCAGGGTCATTGTAACTTTATAACTTTCGCGGTACTGCAAAAACATGGAATAGTCATCATTTCACGGTGACCTTGTTTGACCTTAGCTCCGCTCGTACCATATCAGTTAACACCTCCATGTTGCAACACAGTTTGACGGGAAGACAATAAGCTTTCCAAAAATATCTGACTTGACCATCTTGTCGTTAAGTAAAGTAAATATGCGACCAATGATATGTTAGGACGATTGCGGAAGCTAACAATTTCAAAAATCATCATTTGACGATGACCTTGTTTGACCTTAGATTCACGCTTACTGCACCACTTGGCAGCTATACGACAGGTCGAATTAGGATGGGGAGGCGTAGAGCTTTCAAATGATATAACATTTGGGTGGATGTAGGGTGGACATTTATGCTCATAAAATAAAGCTCTTTTTGGGGATTTGCCGCTCGCATATTTCTCATACCAGATGCATCTTTGACGAACAAATTACGCCAGATGTCGCATGAATTTGAAATGCCTTGTGGTATTATAAAATAGCGGTTCAAATTTATGCAAAATTTGGATTAAATAATTCGTTTCGCATGCATCTGGTACGGACAGACGGGACTTAAAGGGCAGTTCGGATTCACTAGAGACACTTGGCGACTCACTCAAAATGGCTTGGCGACCCAGGGTTTAAAAAGCGCTGGTTAAGACGTTCATCCAGCAAACCTTCCAATTATAATATACGTTATCGATATGTCAAAAAGGTGGCGGCGTTGTTTCAATACAATTATGTTTGTTGGTGGTATATTCGAGATCGTTAACGTTCGCGTATTTTATTCGTTAGATGCAATGTACATAGTTACATATATATGTACATAGTTTCCTACACACATACAAACATACATACATATACGTATACTTACATAATTATGTACTAGTTACATATACACATACATACGCACTTACATAGTTACATATATACACATATATATATAGTTACATACTTATACATACTTACATAATTATATCCTTACATACATTCGTACATAGGTACAACTTACGTATATGGTTCCATTTATACGTACTTACATACGTACAAAGTTACATACATATGTACATATTTACATACAAAAAACATACATACGTACGTACGTACATACATACATACATACATACATACATACGTACATACATACATACATACGTACGTACATTCATACGTACATTCATACATACATACATGCATACTTACATACATACATACATACATACATACATACATACATACATACATACATACTCCCTCCCTCCCTACGTCCCTCCCTCTCTCGCTCCCATCCTCCCTCCCTTCTCTCTCTCTCTCTCTGTTCCCCTCTCGGCCATAGCATCGCCCATGGAATCGTTATACTAGAAAAGATGGCACTAGAGAGAATCACAAGAAGGTGCATGTGTCTTGGTACCGTGATTCACCCCGGAACGGGTCTCGGTGCAGCAGCGGGTCAACCTGTCCGCGATCATGTTTGAACCTCTGAAGAAGTCGACAAACCGTGTCGACAAACATATCCCAGACAGATAAATCTGCGTCGTATCTGGTTTATCTAAGCAATACACGAAACGACTCCTCTTTGGGGCCAGTTATTTTGTAGATTGTGTTTCAACGCTCTCCGTTCTGCCATCGACAATAGAGAAACAATATATCATCCCAGAAGTACTGTAAACATCTTGCCAAGTCAAAACCTCGCCATAAGCAGGGATACCTTCAGACATGTTGACCGATTATTGTCATAGCAGTAGAATAATAAGCACAGCCACCATGCTCGTACTTACTTACTTACTTACTTACTTACTTACTTACTTAGTTCCTTGACCGACTTGGCCGTCGGGAGGACATAAGTGACGCTGCAGCTGAGATGTTCCGCCATTCCTGTCTGTCAGTGGCTGTGATGACGAGCTCTGGCACGGAGATGGCCGTCCATTTCATGACATTGTCCATCCAGCTCTTCCGCTGACGTCCACGGCGGCGCCTGCCCTCCAGGGTGCCTGCAGGATCGTCTTCGGGAGGCTAGCGTGACGTGTCACGTGTCCACACCATGTCAGTTTCCTTCTCTTCACAGTTGCCGGAAGAGGTACTTGTGGATCGAACCACCAGTTATGTGACCTTTCTCCGCAGGTTCTTGTCGACCCACCAGTGATGTGACCGTTCTCCGCACATAATCATTGGTCTTATGCTTCCTCAAGCACTTGTTCTCGAATACTTTGATCTTTTCGCATCCTTAGCAAGGAGTGTCCAAGTCTCACATCCGTATAGAAAGATGGATAGTAAAGAAGTGATCTGAACAGGCTATACTTGGTTGTGAAACGTATATTACTACTTCTCCAAATCGCCTCCAATCTGCAGAAGTAGTAATCTATATATGTATATATATATATATATATATACACTCACACACAGTGTCTAGTAATATATATATCATTAATCGACACTTTGATGATGGGTTACTAGCCGACGATAGTAAGTCATTCATGACTATGATTATGTAGCGGTTTTTATTTATTTTCTTTTATTAATATTACAGCTTTGTTTGTTTATTTGATTTTATCTGACATTAGTTGAACATACAGTGCTGACATACAATCTATACAAACATTAGGTAAGTATCGTAAGATCTATTTCTATACATTTTAGTTACCGTGATTCGCTTTGTTTGGTATTATCGCTCATGACGTCATGCCAGTTATTTGTATAAGACCGTTAACTCACGCAGTCATTTTACTTGTTTGATTCAGCTGTGATTTTGCTTATTCATTCATGACTATTTTTATGTGCTACTGATCTTCGTGTTGCTAATTACAACTTGCACTAACACTTTGTATTGTGCACATAATTATATAATATTAATGTCATTTGTACAATATATACAGTACACTGTCTTATATTTAGAGTGTTGTTGTTTTTCTTCTGGCTAAGCTGCTGTGTCTGCATTTGGTTCTCCCCCCTAACAGGCCTTCCATTTACAATTTAGCGACTACAGTCGGCCCTAGCCATACACAGTCAAATAATACACAGTCAAATAAATAAATTATTATTCTATCATAATTTTAATTGTAATTTCTTTTCTCCGCAGCTGCACTTACCCTTACATTAAGCATTTTATTGGTTATCAAGTTCATGGTGTGTTGCTAGGCGACGAAATAACTCTGTATTTCTTACCATGACGAGCAGGTTGTATACGATTGCCTTAGTTATTCGGTTACTGGTTGGATTTTTGTTGTCCTCTTTAAATAAAACTATAAATTCTGTTTGCCAAGACATACATGCATGGATAATTTTGTACTTATTCTCTATATGGACTAGCGGTGTAGGGGTGTAGGGTAAGGAGGGTATGGGATAGTACCTCACGGTGAATGACAGCCACGTCCCGCACAGGACAGTCAGTATCCCATTTGGTTCCCCCTCCTTGTGTAGCTCATATATGGCTCCTTGTGTCTGCATATGTACGGCAGCGCCAAACCCCGGGCAACGGCTTTTGCTGGCCGGCCAAACTATCCCCCTGTTATTACACACTGTCGGCGGAGTAGGCGGAAGAATCCCCAGAGGTCAACTGCTACGAAGACGGGATATGGAAAGGCCTGGTGTCAAGGGCGCATGAGGGATTTAGAATGATAAGCGGCCAGAACTGTCCAGAAAGCAATGGCAAACTACTGGAATGTACACTGCCGAAAACCCAGATGAAATCATGATTGCAAAGAGAATCGATATGGGACTCAGTGGTGAGTCGCTCAAGCCAGAAGAGTCCCTAACGGCTATTGGGGAAGAGCCAGAAGCAACCGGCAGTACTACTCAAGCTGATAAAGGCAATGTGCTCGACTATGCGGAGAAGGGAAAGAAGTTCAGTGGATGGCTAAAAAACAAAACGAGAATAGCAACTTGGAATGTCCGCAAGTAGTACTTTAAAGTGTTTGGGTAAGCATCCGTGGTGGATCCGGGGATCCCCTTGGAGAAATTCTAAGATGGCGCCTGTCACGTGACCTACCCCCTGGTGGAAAGAAGTGGAAGTAGTGCCACCTGGCGGAATGTGATGGAGGTAGTGCCTCCTGCGGGGTATGAGGGGGAATTAGGGTTGATAAGGTATTCACTTAGAGAGATGTGTGTGTGTGTGAATGCGTGTGTATGAAAGAACTAACGAAACACAAGAGTATACGAGTGCACACGAATTTTATTGATGAAAGATACAAGCGTAATGCATACGTGTGTCATGCATGAAACCGTGTTTTAGTAACCGAAGACAAGTGGACGATGTGACATGACTTGCGGGTGACTGAACACCACGGCAGCGGTCGTGAGCTTACGGGTCATTACGAACGCGCCAGTGGCTCGTAGGGTGGTGGTACGACTTACGGTCGTGAGCTTACGGGTGTTTGACCACCGCGCCATAGGCTCGAACGATAATGAAGATGATGATACCTGCCCGTTAATGAAACACGGTACATGCACGAACAACGTCGGTCCTATGATGACCTAGTTATCGATAGCGCCGAAACACACATCTTATTGCAATTGTTTAAGTCAATCAAATAAACGGCAGTCGTTTGCTACCAGATCAGTGCCGAAACCGTTCACGAATTCCTTCATAGGAAGTCCATGACAGCGAAACATGAGATAAGCAACACAATATTGACCGTAAACGGTAAACACGGGACTCTGAAGTCTCTTGGAATTATGAGTCCATGTTACACAATGTTTATCCATGAATCGACGGAACTCGACGTGCCGTGGCGCCAAGCTGTAAGAGCAGACGTATTCACCGTGACCTTTGCCGTCCAGGTACATCGCAATCCAATGTTCGCCCAGTGGACCTGTGTGGAAGGCGACCGGGTAAGTGTCTATCATTAGAGCGAGGTGTCTGTCTTTGGGTACGATCGCACGAATCATGCCACCGGCGTGCGGATCGAGGGTTAGTAGGCGGGCGATCTGCAGGGATTCCATCAGTAGTCGTAGATGACGTTACGACTCTTGTCGATCTCCAGAACGGACTCGAACACGGCGTAGGCGACGACGTTCACAGTGGTCGTCAGCGCGTCGCGGAAATGAATCTCGATGCGCAGGTTGCCCTTTTGTACCAGATGGAAGCAGCAGTCGTTGCACGCATCGGGGGTGAGATCCAAGCCGAAGAAGGTGTAGCCGTGTCGGAAATTGGCCGTTCCCTTCGTCCTGCCACACTTTACCCGTCGAGGTTGTGGTAGCACCTCACGAAGAGGTCGTCGTCGAAATTGGACTGGACAGGTTTGGAGGGTATATGTCGTCCGTCAACGTGTACGGCGAGGAAGTTGATGTGGTTGTTTTTGGCGTGAAAGGGATTTTTGGCGTGCGTTCCGTTGTGGGCGTCGTTATCGATGCAGTACAGCACGAGACGTTTCGGAAGAGTGCCAAGAAAGAGATTCTCGTGCGTGTGCGAGCGGGTACCCATGGGAATGGAGTAGACCTTACAGTCGACAGGTCGCATCGGATACTTGGCCGTGGTTTTATCGAGGGCTTTGATGTGAGCCATCTCCACGCCCGGATTCAGGGTGGCCTCCTTGACGAACAGTGTGGCGTTGACGATCTTTATCTTGCAGTCGGGGTTGGCGCCGCCGGCTATGAGCGCGAACGTATCCTTGCTGCGCACCAGACGTATATTGACCTCTACGCCGTCGATGAGGAATTTATCCTGGAGGAACAGGTCCACAAGGAGACGACCCATCATGTCGACCGCACGACTTCGCGCGATCATGTTACGTCTGTTGACGAACCCCGCGTTGGCTGCATCGCCGATGGCTATTTCGACGGCTTCTATGCGATTACCCGTGTCGTTGTGACACATCTGGCTCGTCAGTTGCGTCTCCCTGGCATCGTCTTCGTAACTCAGCAGCGACTCTATGTAGGCGCGGTACGGGTACGTGTTGGTCAAGGAAGTCACGAGTGTTCCGTTCAGGTAGACGTCGACCTGACTGAACAGCGAATGGAGCCAGTTATTCACGGGACCGACGGCATCGGCGGCGTCGAGGTCGGCTCCGTCGGCACGCGCCACCTTCGCTTGAACGTGTAGCATCGTGCTGGCGAGATCCAGGTAATCGTCTCCCGAACCGGGTATGACGAATTATATCGATCCGCCCGAGTCGAGCGAGGACATGGGTTGATGTTGTACCGTGTGACTATCGACGATGCTGGTCTGAGTCGGAGGCACGACGAAGAGATCGAGCTCGCTCTTGAGTCCCTCACACGATAGTTTATGCATGAACGCCATCGTCGAATATGTCGGACACACGTTTCCGCGACATGCCTGTCTTCTCCCGTCGCCCGGCTGTACTGGCTCGTGTCGTGGCGGGTGCGCGTCTTATACGCTTACGCGGTTGCACACCAGGGGTCAAGAGGTCGCTCATCATGTCCCTACCGGCAGCTGTGACGCGACGTTTGGCGGTCGTTCCTATGTTCTGTCCCGACAGGACGTCGTCGGCTATGTGCGCGCCGGTCGACAACGCTCTCTTTTCCAGTCAGTGTCCTCGTTGGTATCGGGCACCCGCAAAATAAGATGAGTGGAGTATTCGTTGTAATTCATCTCTAGAACAGTGCCGTCCGTCGCCGTCGGAAATGAAGTGTCACCATCACCTTACCGACCTCGAATGGCACGCGTCGTCCGGTGTCGTCTCTTATATCGATCTCGACCGTACCAAACTCTTTACATAAGAGAGGGACGTATTGGACGTTATCGAAACTCTTGGACACGCTGGTCCCGGTCCGGCCGATAACCGCAACGCTCCGCAACAACTGTTGTTGCTTACAATGTGTGTACGCGCCTATGAACGGGCTGGTCCCGGAGATATGGCGCTATAAAAATGCTAGTAATAATAATAATAATAATAACGGTGCGAGACTGTCGCCGACGACACGTGACTACACGACGTCCGTGTAGACGTACATGGTGGTGAATCCTTGATGCATGTCCACCACGAAAGGGGCCTCTTTCTCGAAGGTGTTCTCACCACTATCAACAATGTCTGTCGAATCGGTGGTCGACGTCGGTCTGATGTTGTGACGGGTCGTGAGTGTGCGTGGATTTTGTGTCGGTACTGGTGATCACCGTCGTACGCAAACCTAGTATGGTCTCCAAGGCTTGCTGGGGCAAATATTGGTCAAGCCAAAGCCTGACTGGCCTGACCGCTTCCGACGGCCTTGGTGAGTACCTGAATAATATATAATGTTTATGTGGTCACATACGACCGTTAAACTCAGTGTTGGATGCGGCAGCGAGCGGCGTGGAAGTGTAATTGATTCGTGCTTTTGCAGTTCTGTTTGATATATTTTGTTGCGCTGTACGGCTTTGTTATCCAGTTTCCAACTGCAACGAAATACTGACTTTCGGGTCACGTTTCGGTCGGTGGCTGATGACTATTGGCGCTGAATAACCAAGATAATGGACTGATTGATCACCATGAAGCACCAAACACTCCGGGCGTTGGTTTTTGCGACACTGATCAGCATCGGACGAGGTAAGGCAATATATACATATACTGGGGTTTACCTGGATGTTTGTGTTCAAGGGTCTTCGGGACGCACAACCTTCTTTTGAGGGGGTACCAAGCCTGTTGCTTTTTTAATTGCAAGTATTTATTTCTAAATATCACAACTGGTACAACCCATGTAAACCCGATGGAGTGTGGAATGATGGCAAACAAACACTGAGGTGTCAAATCGGGTCGATTGTTGGACGAGCGAATGACGCCATCTGCCCCGGTCCGTCATTTGTTTTGTGATAACGAGCTGTTAGTTATACAAAGGAATGTTTGTAGGTCGCTTTGTTTTCCAACGCTATAGCTGTAATAATTTAGGAAGTCTTAAAACGCACAGCGACTACTCTCAAACACTGAAGCCTGAACGAACACGGATTGGAAGGGTATTCTGGTTAGCGATTCAGTCCCTAAAGGCCCTTCTACAAAACTACGCGCAGGGCGGTGCCATACGGTGGATTAAATCTGGAAACATACGCCTACAGGAGTTGTTATTTGGAAGGAATCGTGAAAAGAAATATCAAACGAACTGATAAACTACCAAGTTAAAGGCATTCATAATCAATGCATATTTTTGATACGCATGCGTCCCGTGGGACGCAACGACTATTTTGGTACTTTCTAAGCATATAGGACGCAGGATCTTGTGTCCCGTAAACCCCTGATATATATATATATATATATATATATATATATTTATATAATAAAATCGTGACATCTATAATGCGTCGTTCGAACAATCGTTACTGACTGCGCCGTACAAAATGTTCTGGAAAACAGGTAAGTCTTAAACTTCAATTTAAAAACAACATTCGACACTGTTGTTGATGTGAGATGCTGCGGCAGCAAGTTCCACAGTGTTGGGGCTGCACGCGGGAAATGACCGTTAGCCCTAGTGACACTCACTTGTTCACTAGAACGGAACGACCTGAAGTGGTTAACGAGGTTCTCCACAACGTGCAATGTACTGTGGTGCACGGCCAGTCAGTGCACGATGAGTGAGTAGAGGGATCTTAAACTCTACTCGCACTGCTATCGACAGCCCGTGCAGCTTGATTAGTAGTGGTGTGAAGTGACATAATTTCTTTGCGTCATTGGCAAGGCGGACCGCCCAGTTCTGTAGTCATTGCATTTGTTTCTGAAGCAGGCAGTGGAGCAGTGCATTGACAACGTCAAGTCTACTGGTGACAAATGCATGTTTGACTTGCTCTGTTGCTTCCGTTGTCAGATGTCGTGCGCTTCTTGCGATGATGCGTAGGTGAAAAAATGCAGATCTGCACACACACACACACACACACACACACACACACACACACACACACACACACACACACACACACACACACACACACACACACACACACACACACACACACACACACACACACACACACACACACACACACACACACACACACACACACACACACACACACACACACACACACACACACACACACACATACACACACACACTCCACACAAACCACACACACACATACACACCACACACACTCACACACACACACATACACACACACACACAATACACACACACCAAACACATACGCATAAACACACACACGCGCGCACACACACGCACACACGCACACACACACACACACACGCACGCACATTCAGCATCATCTCTAATGCTTCATTTCCTCCCATGTTTCTGTTGAGACAAACAACGTCTACATTTCTCCTAAAGCAATTCTTTATAAGCTAATAATACATTATATAAGTGTAGTATTAGTACGAAATATTCTCTCATTAATACTTTCTCTGCCATTGATGTCGTGCATTTTATACATGATTGTGGTGTTATATGCGCAATATAGTCGATAAATAATTTTGTTTACACGAATTGTTTTAGCTTGTTGCCAGGTGGACGATAAATTATGCAGCAGGCCTATATATATGCTCGCATGCTCAGTGAAGCACACTTTTAAATCAATCCATCTGACATGGGCTGACGCTTTATTCACTCTCTGGTTATTCGATAGATTGTCCTTTTACCTTTTCCCTCTTTTCGTTGTTAAATCCGTGATATTAACAGCAGCTGGATGTTTTTATTGGCACATAAAACTCAGCTGTGGTAATTGACGTCTGACGGATTGTAACGAATATTCATGAGCATATGCATCGTGAATGCTGACGCGAACTACAATACCCCGAGAAAACATTGTTATTATATCGATAAATGGTCAAGGTTGTTTGTCATTAACAAAACATTATTCTAATAACATAAACGCACAATATTACATGAATTAATCTTATTAACAGGATTAATGAACGCTATGTGTTTATAAAGAGATAAAAGATCTCAACAATTGTTTAAAAACAATTGATGTAGCATAGACGTAATCTTCCCCTGACCGTACATACTGCCATATCTCTCCGCAACTTGTGCTCGTTGTCCACGCGTATCACGTAGCATCCACATCGTATGTGTCTCCGCCTGAAATAAATAAAACCTCCCAAAAGAACCTACGCACTAGAGAAATAAATACAACTCTCAAAACTTGTAAAACAGTGTGACACTCGCACGCTTTATAAGAATGAATAGGAAGAGGAGGTTCGTAACAGAGACGAAAAGGAACAGTAGCAAAATCAAAGAAAGCTAAGAGATATCATAAACATTGGAGAGGAGCAAAAACGGTCAAAGGTGATTATATCAACAAATTAACATCACCACTAGAACTCTTTCTTCTTTCTCTCTAAAGTTTATTTCAATATGATATGCCAGTAACGAGGGGGTGTGCGAACACTATACAAACTACAACTACATTATATATAGTCTGTGTTGTAACCACGGGCGACCATCTACCGGAAGTAGTTCGTCTGCGTGCGCGCGTGTGTGTACTGGCGCGAGCACGTGCGTTTGGTTTTTGTGTGTGTTGTCTTTGCAGAAATGGCGGTGGTCGGCTTCTGATACTTCCTATGGATTAAACATTCGTGACACATATGCATCTATACGTCTATCTATACGTTTTGTAGAATGCTAAAAAATTCGGCAGTCCAAATATGGTATATTTGTTTAAATTTCAGAAAAATAACAACATGGCTGCCATAGTAATACTTTTGACCTTTGATAACAAATAAGAAGCAGTTTCAAATTATTATTGTCTGAGAATACTATAGCTATGCCTATAACACTGTATGCAAAGTGATGATTATTTGTCTATTTTTATTGTACTTTCTCATTCTTCTAGCAAAACTGTTCAACAAATTGAATATTTCAGAAAATAATATTTTTTTAGAATCCCCGCTACTTTTGAGGATACCATTCAGGAGAAGACATCTACCAAACTGCATCGCAAAATCGTTAGAATATAAAATGGGCAAAAGCTGTTCCATGAACCAGTATTCATACCTTACCTCATTCGTTGCAGTTAAGACGGAATTGACAATCAACCTGGCTTTTGGAAAGCCTACACAGATGTCATCCACGCTTGTCACCATGCTTGACTCTTCGAAAGCCGTGGACGGTAACAGAGGCAGAGACTCGAGAGACAACAGCTGCTCTCACTCTAAAGAGGAAATGGGGGCTTGGTGGCAAGTCGACTTACAAGCCGTCTACGTCATCACGGAGGTGGTCATAACCAACAGAATAGGCTACTATGGTAAGTTCTAGTTCATCACGAAAGTTGTCATACCAAACAGAGGAGGCCAATTTGGAGAGTTCTACACCTAATCGGGGAGGTGGTCATAGCCAACAGAGGAGGCCAATTTGGTAAGTTCTAGTTCATCACGAAAATGATCATAACCAACAGAGAATTTGGTAAATTCTACATTTAATAGGAAAAATGGTCATAACCATCAGAGGATGCCAATTTGGTGAGTTGTACACTTTATCACAGAAGTGGTCATTACCAACAGAGTAGGCCAATAGGGTGAGTTCTAGTTCTTCACGGAAGTGGTCATAGCCAACAGAGAACACCAATAGGCTGAGTTCTGTTTTATCACGGAGGTGGTCACAGACGACAGAGGGGGACAATGGACTGAGTTCTACGTATTTACGGAGGTGGTCATAACCATTAGAGGCTGCCAGTGAGGTGAGTTATAAAGTACAGTTGACTTCGTTGCGCTGGTAATATGTTTTTTCTATAAATACTGTCATGAGGCTAGTATTTTGTGAAGGAGACACCCCTGTAAAATATAACAAATTCGACAAAATAGTTAACACAATATATTTGCTTCTTTAACACAAGAGGAAGGTGAAGACATCAGTCATGATCCCTCACTCCCTTTCGCTCTCCCTTTCTCTGTCTTCCTATATCCACATTTCCCTCCCTACCTCTATACCTTCATAATTCCAACATTCTCTCTCCTTCCTTCTCTCCATCAGCTCTCCATTCACTACCTCCATGCGACATTTCTGCCTTCCATCCACCGCCCAACCGCCCCTCATTCCCTCTCTCCCTCTCTCCCTCTCTCCCTCTCTCCCTCTCTCCCTCTCTCCCTCTCTCCCTCTCTCCCTCTCTCCCTCTCTCTCTCCCTCTCCCTCTCTCCCTCTCTCCCTCTCCCTCTCCTCTCTCTCTTCCCTCTCTCTCTCCCTCTCTCCCTCTCTCCCTCTCTCCCTCTCTCCCTCTCTCCCTCTCTCCCTCTCTCCCTCTCTCCCTCTCTCCCTCTCTCCCTCTCTCCCTCTCTCCCTCTCTCCTCTCTCTCCCTCTCTCCCTCTCTCCCTCTCTCCCTCTCTCCCTCTCTCCCTCTCTCCCTCTCTCCCTCTCTCCTTCTCCCTCTCTCTCACTCTCTCTCTCTCCAACCACACTCTCTCCAACCACACTCTCTCCAATCGTTTCTTTATAACCCCATTTTAAAACCATTTCTTGTACTTGAAGTCGCTTAATATAACACTTTCATTGACTGTCTCAAGTTTTGTTTACGGTATGTTTAATTGCAGGGTATAGACTGCACGACATCGTCATAGAAGCTCTGGTACACACCGCAGTGTCGATATGCGAAGTCGTTGGTCCCGCTATTGGAAACGGCGAGACGAGACGAATCCCCTGTCGATCTGGAACCAACGGCAGTGTGGTCAGAATCAGACAAAATGCAACTAACGCTGAAAGTTTAGAACTTTGCGAAGTGGAAGTTTACGGGACGCCAGGTACGTAAAATCCTGTTCACACAATTCACGTTGAAACCAAATTGGTTGAAAAAACTAGATTGACAAGTTGTTCTCTGCCATTCATTGGTTTGTTCTAGAATGTTAGTGAAAATTTCCAATTGTAAGCAACAAGCATCGAGTTCAACGGTTGCGTTCAAAGTTTATAGGGCCTAGTACATACGTCGACTCAACGGCAAACCTCGACGGCAAGCGACAAAATAAAAATCGCTCTAGAATCATAATCGTCGAGAATCGTAAGAAAAGCGATTTTTCAACAATTGCCGCGCGGCAAATTTACTCTTTGACCAATCAGCGATGTTGCTTTAGTTTTGTTTCAATTGGTGTAATCTGATTTGACTTTTCAGGAATATTAAATAATCCAGGTAATATCATTTTTAATTATGAGCTCAGCATTCGATTCAGTGCATTCGGAATACTTGTTTTATAATGTTATTCAAATATAACAAACAATGTGAAAAGTACATATTTACATGGATGCGTGGTAACATCGTAACGGATTCGTGGCCGACTCATTAGCGGCGTCGTCTGTTAACAACCCTAATAAAATCCAAGATATCAGCTGAGAAATTGATTCTTGTTCTCGTGACCAATTTGCGTATGCCGTCGAAGATTACTGCGCTTTGTGTGTTTCGGTCTGTTCGTGGTTTGCCACTTTGCCGTCGAGGTTTTGCCGTTGCCATCGAAATGTGTACTAGGCCCTTAACGCGATAGGACACGTTCTGTTTTTTTTTCAACTTGCTATCATTTTGTCTCACTTAGATGTGAGCTAGCCAATCAACTGCACGTAACAGTTTCGATTATGGCGGCGCTAATTCAGCTCAAAGTCAACTAAACTGTAACAACATGTTTCATCGAGTAGTGCTTGTCATTTGCTGTTTGTGGATTACCGCGTGTCACTGTAGCAAGACACCTGACCGAGTGTTATCTACAAGAAAGTGTAACTCAGTTAAAGAAAAAAATATTTGTAAGAGGATGTCGAATCGTGTAAACCTGTCTGTCTGTCTCTCTAGATAGTTAGATAGACAAATAAAATGATCACACATTTGTGTCGACATTAGTAATTGGTTATTGACATTGGACATATCTCAATTTCATTCAGCGTTCGCTGCCATGGCAACAGGGTTTCGTGAGTTCGGAGACTGCGCCGTCTTCACCGACAATGACAACACCACATGCATGGAAGTAACGTCAGCGGACACTCCGTTGGACTTCATTCTCAAAGCGAATGTCGCGCAATCGGAGAACTCTGCCCACGTCCGCATCACTCTACGGGACGGCGACTGCAGCGACAACAAACAGGTGATTTTTTTATTGAAAGCTTAACATATATATGTTTGTGGGCGGGCGGGCGGGCGGACGGGCAGGCGGGCAGGCGAGCGGGGCGGCCGGGCAGACTTACAAACCGACCGATTAAAACACTCATACTTCTCAGCGATTTGAATAATTATTCATGCTATTCACTTCGTCCATATTTCTTGCGAACATATTATTGTTGTTTGAGATGTTGACCAATATATGTATACTTTAATACATTGTTAATTTATTTGAAAGTATTTCTTAATGTTACAAGAACAAGAACAATATGTTTATTTTGACCCTAAAGAGTACAAGTATAGTCACAATATTGTGTACTTCAACTATTAGTAAACATAACTTAATTATAACTAATTAAAAACAATGTAACAAAAAAGAACAGTAAAATGGGGTCAGTGACTCCTGTTAAGACAAAACGTGTCGCTATTACAGGAGCCACTCATAGTATAACAACTTTAATTGGCCTTTCTTCATATGAATCTATTATATATATATATATATATATATATATTTATTTAAATACGGTGTCTAACTTAATGTAGCTGTATCTGAAGTGTATGTAGTGGTATGCTTTTTGTAGTACAAATATATATATTTCAGTGAAGATTCCTAAATACGTGTATGTATAGAATATCTACACAGAGTTCGTTGTTTATTAGAGATTCTATACTTTTGTTTTTATGTTGAGTGCTAACACTAAAATGCTTGAATGTGCTAGAAAGCGTTGTGTCATCAGCATACATAATGAAGTTAAATATGTTACTAACATGTGGAAATCATAAACAATAAAGGTCCTAAAATTGAGCCTTCTGGAACTCCGATTTGTATTGGTAGTATTTCTTATTGCATTTCATCAATTTCAACACACTGTCTTCGGTTATTTAGATAATATTCAAATACAAATAGAGTTGAACCATCCAGGCCGTAATATCTTAATTTATATAATAAAATATTATGGTCAATGGTATCAAAGGCCTTCGATAGATCGAGAATTATATAAATTGGCATCTCATTATTGTCCATGTGATTTATAATTCTCTCTACCAATTCAAGCGCTGTATAGTCAGTGGAGTGTCTAGGTCTAAAACCATATTGATTATCGAACAGAAGGTTAGCTTCATTAAAGTACGACGTTAACTGAGTAAAGATACTTTTCTCTAGTACTTTTGATATTGTTGGGAGTAGAGAAATAGGCCTATAGTTTTTAAATAACGTGGGATTTTCTTTTTTAAATATTGGAATTATTTTTGGGAACTTTAAGTTTATCTGGAAAAATCCCAGTATTTAATAACATAGTCAATGACTTTATTATTGCAGGTTCAATTATTTTTAACAATCTTGAAGAGATACCATAGAAACCACAACTATGTTTTGTGGGTAGATCCTGTATTATTTTCTTTACTATTTCTTCTTCTACATTTTCAATTGTAAAAGCTGAGTTTATTTGTTTATTTACATTGTAACTACAATCTTTGGTACCTTCATATTTGATATCATTTACAATAGTCTGAGCTATATTTATGAAATAATTACTACATTTATTTGCAATTGTTTGTTTGTTTGTCATTTGTGTGCCGTTGTCTTAAAAATAAGTTGGGGAACTTGTTTTAGTCTGTTTTTTTAGAGACATTCATTTATTGTTTTCCAGGTATTTCGTATATCATTTCTAAAAAGAGGGAAATTGGATTCAAAATACATTTGTTTAGCTGCACGAAAGTTTTTCTTTGATATCGCGTTATAAGTTATTTAATTAATTTTAATAGTTTCATAATTTGTTGAAATGGGATTTGTTAATTTTAACTGTTTATACATTTTGTCTCGATATCTAATTGATATTAACAAACCCTGAGTGATCCAAGTCGATTTCTTATGTTTGTATTTATGACATTTTACTAATTTGCTTGGCATGTATTTATTTTTAGCACGGGTAATTTCTTCATATATTATATCATAATTACAATTTGGATCAGCGGTTGGACTTTTATTTAACTTATTGTAAATGTTATTTGATTTTATTGCATTCATTATACTTATCATTGCTTCTACCTTTACAGTGTTTATTTTTACATATTTAGGTCCACGCCTACTCACTGGAGAAATCGACCTACGCCGGCCCGTTCGATGGCGTCTTCTTGCGGTGTGAGCAGACGAACACCGAACAGTTAGCAGAGGGCGCCACCGTCTGCTCGTTCTGTTGCGGCTGCTCGAAAAGAGGCTGTGATTTTGTGTTTGTCCGCATCTTTGGACGATATGGACCTGTCAGATCGTTGTGTGAAGTGGAACTTGTGTTACCGTAGCTGCACAGATAAACACATATGAGGCACTTGAGACATGATGCGTATCAAACTAGTCATTGGAAAAGTCAGTAAGTTAGATGATGCAGGACTAATGAGCATGCTTTCTCAAGTTATAACATGGTCTGTTCGACGATCGTTCCAATATTATAAATATGCCGTTTTCAAAAAAATCTGAAGAAAGATTTGCGAAAGAGATTCATATTGTAACTTATTTGTCTCATGTTATACAAATAAATTGTAAGAAAAGTTGGTTTTAGTGAAACAATTATAGTTTCTGTACAAAAAAATGAAAAAGATATGTTGATGGACGTGACGTAATTGCCTTGGGAAGTCACGCTCAATTCTCAGAAATCAGCGGCTAGATCTCGTGAGATTCAAAGCGACGGATTTTTGTGTGGGTCGAACAACGAGCCTGTAACCATATATATTATATATATATACATCACAAGTTTTCGCAGATTTAGCCATGACGTGGCATTGTCATATAATTATAATTAGTTTGTGTATGTTTAGTTTCTGTTCAAGCGCGGACTTTGATATATTGAATAACAATTAATGTCCTCATGTCAGCGTGGAAGTGTTGCAATAGTGTCTACCGAAATAAACCGTAGCGTCTCTCGTGCATAATATAACACTAACCGCGCAGACATTAGGTGACTCTCGTTGTGATCGCATTGTTTTGTTCCTAGGCGCCTATGGAGATAACATTTAAATGGAGCGAAAACGCCGTGACATCATGCCATACGGTAGTAGTACACTAACATTGGTAGACAAGGTCGTTGAAAGGAAAGAGTCAAGGGGTTATGAATGACACGAACTACCCAATTTTGATAACTAGATCAGCGTTCGTGACACGTCGTTTTCAATGTTGGGTGCAGTTGCTGGATCTTAGCAATATGCAGGATGCGTCGGATTGTGCTGTGCAGTCCTCGGATATTCGACGGTCTGCACATTGCGTACCCATCAGCAGATTGCAAATATGCCCGCGTGCGCAACAGCAGATCGTTGTGTGATCAAAACATTTGACTGCTTTTCCCTTGTTACTTGATTTACTCTTTAATTTCTTGCGGTGTTTACGAAAGTAGCAAAGTATCTTGTTTTTAATTATACGGACAATTCACACTGTGCACAGCACATGATATACTTAACTAAGTTCATATGAACGTAGACTAGTAACACAATTGCTTATCGAATACAATTGTTACGCTCGTTTGAATAAATTATTGAGCACCAGCGTGTCATTGCTATTTTGACTGTGATTATCATTGATTTATCTAGATATTTAGTAACAGTAATATTACAATGTCATAGAATAATATGTTTGTAAGTCAGGAGTAAAATTGTCCGTCACCCTTTATTAGGGCTCAGCTTCAGATATAGTAGTTTAATTAAACGTTCTTCATTTTGTATTGAATTATAAAACGTCTGATATACTAATGCCAATATTTACCAACACACAATGGCCTGTGTAGACAGACCTGAATGTGAGAATAAATCTACAAAATACAGAACTCTTGAAGGTTGACAACACACAATAAGGGAAAGGGCAGCTGAAAAGTAAACATTTATAATATATTATATTACATGTTGGGCAGTGCAGTAACACCAGAGGAGGGACAGCTACATATCGACAACACCAGACGCTGGAATAGAACAAAGTTTTTTTTTAAATAGGTAAGTTCTTATATAACAATATATAAAATCCTTAGAACTGCACAAAGCGCTTTACACTTTATCCCTGGCAGACCTGTTCACTGGAACAATATCGCGACTTCTCTAGGAAGCATTCAGCCACACTGCAATTAATGAGCGGGGTGTGCCTGCAGGCTGCTCGGAATACGTCATATTATCTTCGAAACCAACCATGAATGAGAATTAACGCCAAAATAGTGTTCACATCGTATTCTCCTTTGCTCCAGCCACAGTATCGTCCGTCGGGAATGTTGAAATCCGTACGCGCAATAGGGCTGCATACGTCACACGTAAAAAACTATGAAAATATGTTTCACGTATTACATCACATGTAACGTTGGCGTTGATTTTAGACATGCTCACGCCATCTGGCGAATGGACACGATATCACCCAGTTGAACTGTATTAGGCATTGCAATAGTCGCAAAGAAAATATTTCCTTGTCTACTTGCTACTAAAGGCACTGTAGTTCAGTGAAATTGATGACTTAAAATTACTAACGTTCAGTCGTACACTTGATGTCATGTGCAGGTAGTAATGTTTATTGTAAATTCAATCAACGTAGGAAGCATCCTTGCCTCTTGTTGACATTGGTGAAAATACTGTAGGCTATAGACGTTTTTATTCGTGTCGTTCACCTGTCGCCTCGATTATCCAGGCGCTGTGAGGTGGTTGGGAATTTTGACTTGGTGCGAGCATGCCATAAAAACGGCGTATCTGTGGGATAGGTCGTGGTTGATAGACACATTAAAGGTTCCACCATTCTCGTGTAGAACGGCAGGTACTTTAGCGGAGAGAGTGTGCAACAACGCTAGAACACGTGGCATCTCGCTGTTGAAAATGTTGCGGTTGATGTCGGAGTGGAGTTCTCGAAATGCCAGATCTATGGCGATCTTGAGCAGAGCAGATTCGCTCGCCATGGCCAACTATTGTCAGGTCCTGTACGTCATAGTTTCAGTCGATGCAAAAAACCACATGTTTGAGGAGATCCTGGTGGATCCAGGAAACACACTGCTCATGAAGCAGCGGGCTCGAGCTAAGGACCTTTACTGTCCACCCCCTCTGCGACACGCACAACAGTCTTATGGAACTATGGTGACGAATCCGTGTCAGTCGTTACAGCGCTCCTCCAGTCGCTTGCGGAGAAGTCTGGTCATGTTACGGACAACTCGTGACAGGCAGAACGTTTGCTTGTGAAAGACGGTGGATATAGGAGTGAGGACGCAGTATAGGTCATTCAGATCTCGAAAGAAGTAGTAAATGTCAAGGTCGTTGAGCACGCTGAGGAGCTCTCTTCCACGTACCGCTCTCTTGCTCTCATTTTAATTTTGCTTATGAAATAGCCTAACAGTTGTCTTCGCGTGTAATTGTCGTAGCTTTCAAAGTGCGCAGCTGTCGAGTTTCTGACAGAAATTTCACCGTGTTTTTGTGGTGATTGGGTCGGATTATTGTGCTTCGCTTTCTCCTTGCCTGATCCCCGTTATCGTTTTTACTTGCCCCGCCATCTTCCGCTGCTGTTACCGGACTTGTCATCTTCTCCTGCTGTTATTGGGCTTGCTATCTCCCGTTGCTGTTATTGGTCTTGCCATCTTCCGCTGCTGTTATTGGGCAGCTCATTTTTTGCTGCCGTTATTGGGCTGGTCACCTTCTCCTGCTGTTATTGCACTTGCCATCTACCGCTGCTGTTACTGGGCTGGTCACCTTCTCCTGCTGTTATTGCACTTGCCATCTACCGCTGCTGTTACTGGGCTGGTCACCTTCTCCTGCTGTTATTGCACTTGCCATCTACCGCTGCTGTTACTGGGCTGGTCACCTTCTCCTGCTGTTATTGCACTTGCCATCTACCGCTGCTGTTACTATGCTGGTCACCTTCTCCTGCTGTTATTGCACTTGCCATCTCCCGCTGCTGTTACTGGGCTGGTTACCTTCTCCTGCTGTTATTGCACTCTACATCCACTGCCACACATTGGCTACCTTCTCCTGCTTATTGCACTCTAAGCATCTACATTGGGCTACTACCCTCCCATGGCACAGAATTTGCCATCTCCTCTGCCACATTGTATTGGTTACCTTCTCCTGTTATTGTGACCTTGCTATCTCCCACAAGTGTTTACTTGGCTACTACCTTCCTCCTGCTGTTGGCTGTGCCTACATCTACTGCTGCCTGCTACTGGCTACTACCTTCTCCTGCTGTTATTGTAATTTGCCATCTACTGCTGTTACTTGGCTGGCTACCTTCTCCTGCTAATAGAATTTACATCTCCTGGCTGCTGTTACTGGGCCATCACCTCTGCTGTTATTGTGAATTTGCCGCTGCTGTTACTGGGCTGGTCACCTTCTCCTGCTGTTATTGCACTTGCCATCTCCCGCTGCTGTTACTGGGCTGGTCACCTTCTCCTGCTGTTATTGCACTTGCCATCTCCCGCTGCTGTTACTGGGCTGGTCACCTTCTCCTGCTGTTATTGCACTTGCCATCTCCCGCTGCTGTTACTGGGCTGGTCACCTTCTCCTGCTGTTATTGCACTTGCTATCTCCCGCTGCTGTTACTGGCTGGTGACCTTCTCCTGCTGTTATTGCACTTGCCATCTACCGCTGCTGTTACTGGGCTGGTCACCTTCTCCTGCTGTTATTGCACTTGCCATCTCCCGTTGCTGTTACTGGGCTTAACATCTTCCACTGACTCTTCATAGTCTCCACCACCAGGTCTTGCTCTTTCCAGCTCGTGGCCCAAAAATACTCTTCGCCGTTTTATGGTGTATATAGCAGCTACTTTGCGTATCCCGCGCATATGTTAAGACTAACAGTTGGAGTGGAGTCAGCAGCAGTCCTCGCCACCAGGATACATACACAACAATGTCGACATGAAAACGTGGATTTAACCTAAAGGTGCTTAGGTAGAATTTAAATATTTGTGGGTTTCCAAAAAGGTATCTCCCTGTATATTATAGGCCTGTAGCATGGATGATTTTGTTACTGCTTTTTGAAAACATCTTGGTGTCAAGTGTAAACGTTTCAGCCGAAATCTCAGTTCCTATCTATCGGACTGGTATCGAAGACGAGATGGCGGAGGGCGGGGGTGTTGCTGGAGATTGTTTGTGGTGACGTTCCATATGTTTTCAGGAGTCACAATCAACCCGTGTTTGCTGTCGTACATGACGTAGGATACTGCTATTAGATGTTGTCGTACACGACGTGAAATAACGATGGGAGGGAGGCTATTATATGTTGTCGTACATGACGTGGGAAGACGAGGGGTGGGAGGGGAGGGGGGCTATTATATGTTGTCGTACATGACGTGGGAAGACGGGGGTGGGAGGGGGAGGGATGCTATTAGAATATGTCGTACATGGCGTGAGAAGACGGGGGGTCGGAGGGGGAGGGAGGCTATTTAATATTTTGTCGCAGTGACATTCCGCCCATAGTACCCAAGCACATAGGCCTGCGATTTCATGTGGATCATACAGCAATGCGTGATTTGATTACGCCCTTGGCCTACATATTGTTCTGAACATACAACCTCTGGGCACCTCAAATAAAGCGTTGTGCCTGAATGAACGTTTTGACATAGACATTCTGGGTAGGAAATAGTTATAGGATCTACATACGATCAATATTAAACTGAGTTACAGATTATAGTCTTTACAGTTTCACAATGGTTAATTAATGTCCGATGTCCTGAAGACAGTCACACGAGGGCTGCTTTTGGCGACTATACGGTATCGGGTCTTAATCGTACGTGGCCCGTGCTGTTCTGGCCGCGGATGCCGAATAGAATGCCTTGCGGGCCGCCCGGCATTAATATCGATTCCGTGTGGATACGACGCTTATGACGAGGCGTTATACTATCAATGTAAAGACGTGGTCATTTGTGATTAATAAAATATAACTCTAATAAAATAAATGCATATAATTACATGAATTTGTCATATTACCACACAATGATTACGGAATAATTGTGTACATTATAAATACATTAAATTTCTAAAAGAATTGCCTTCAGCCGAGCCAACTAGGCAAACCATAAACCATACGCTAAAGGATGACACCAGATGGTCAGCCTACTTGAAAGCCCAGACGAAATACCGATGAACATTCGTTCACCGTCACAGTATGGCCTTTCTTGGTTGCCGCGCAATTGGTCCATGTATTAGATATTGGAACCTGTTTCCAGCTTGTTCTTAAATAATTTCGTTGTCACATGCATTAGACTCGACATATTCATTATATCACATCATCGTGTCTAAACACATAACGCATGCACACTATTACGTGTGACGTTTACAGAAAGTACACGTAATTAATTACTTCATATCATGTCAGCAATGACGCGGTTCATGCTATTCGGTAGCTGTGAGTTCGGCATTGTTTCCTTAGTACACCAATTACATTGAATACGTGACTGAAGTTATCAATGGTTAAATGGTTAATTAAAATCAACACGAAATGCTCTTCGAATATTCTTTGGCAGTAGACATACTTGACGAAGCTGAAAACATAAATGTCGCGCGGCAAGTTGTAAGGCACGGGCGTTAAAATAAAGTTTACGACAACTGGTCAATATTGCGTATTTAGTTGTACACACATTGATGATATAGTCCAATATAAGTCACGTCACAGTGGGAAGCAGTAACATGGAGACGAGATTGGCAGACGAGACATACAAGAATGTAGATTAGCGCATAGTGCAGTGTCCATTACATGGGTTTTCTAGAAAAATTACACTTTACCACTGGTAGACCTGTAACAACACAAAGATTGTAAGTTCACACGCAGATACAGATACTTTATTGCCAAGATTGACATAAAATACATGTCAGTGAGGAATGGGTCTTGGTGTTCAAACCTACAGTCACACCAAATATGCCACGAACATACAATAATATATAAATAGTATACAAAATTAAGTCTAAAAATGTCTAAAAGTATGCATAAAAATTGATAGGTTAAGCTAAAATTAATACATAAAAGAAGTATGAAACACATCTGGCAAAATTAAGATTCCATTGTTTCTATCTATCGCTGAAGTCTATACTTAATACCCGATAAGACAGTCCCAGCACAGGGGTGAGAGATTGTCTCGGAAGCGATTTGACTTAGCACGGATATTTCTGAGCGCCTGCCTGAAGGGAGTTGTTCGAATAGATGGTGGGCGGGGAATGTTGGATCCTAGATAAGTTTGTCAGCTCTCTTTCTGGTTCTTTCACTGTGTATAGCTGACAGGGGGTGAGTTCACCCAACGATCTTCGATTCACCACTCTCTGAATACAGACAGTTACTCGTGTATGCAGCCGAATAAAGTCTTCGATTTACGGTAACACCAATTCGACTTCACACAGCGACCCGACGGGGCCGTACCTTCCGAAGATTCGCACAGTCACTGAGTGGCAGCCTCGTTTTGTGCAGCCACAAGTGAAGGAACAGACGGTGGTGCCCTCAATAGGCCGTTCAGTCGCCGTCAGCCGACACCGCTCGAAGTAGCCGTCGAATGGGCCGGTGTAGAGCGGTTTTTCCTCCATGTACACGTGCACCTGTAAAACGAACAATAAGCGTATCTTTATGGAATAAGACACAATTTAACAAGCATTGTTTCTCGTAAACCATACGTTCGCCAGAAATAACACAGTAAAGTTAAAAGGTTCTTATTTCCTAATTAGGCAACGTTTGATTGTTTTTTTTCTCAAAATGGCCGCCTTCGCGTGACTTCCTTCGTCACATGACGTTCGTGGGCACCATCTTGAGGCATACGGCGGATATAATTACATGGTGTCATACAGTTTGATGGACTGGGAGAGGAGTGTAGAGCAAAAAAAAATACAAAATATCGAATGTATATGACGCATATTTTTTAAGTAGCTAATGCATACGACGCATAATTTGAAAGCCATATTCAACAAAGCTATCATTATACAGTAGTAAACAGCACCATTACTGTCACTCTAGCCACGCGACGCGTGCGTGCATGCGTGCGTGCGTGTATGTATGTACTTAGGTGCATGAGCATGCGCGCGGGCGTGTGTGTGCGACTGTGTTGGTGTGTGTGTGTGTGTGTGTGTGTGTGTGTGTGTGTGTGTGTGTGTGTGTGTGTGTGTGTGTGCGTGTGCGCGCGCGCGCGCTGCTTGCCTCGATATTAATAATATTATTGTGTATGTGTGTGTGTGTGTGTGTGTGTGTGTGTGTGTGTGTGTGTGTATGTGTTAATATATGGGTTGATCTGGTTGCGTGGATACGTAGAATCGATTCTACATGTTACTCGGTAAGCAAAATATCATCACTTGATTTGCATTGCTGCAGTCGCCGTCCCGTAGAGTGATCCGGACGTGGGCCGAGTTCTCCGATTGCGAGACATTCGCTTTGAGAATGAAATCCAACGGTGTGTCCGATGACGTCACTTCAGCGCAAGTGTTCTTGTCGTGGTCGATGAAGACGGCGCAGTCTCCGAACTCACGAAAACCTGTTGCCATGGCAGCCACATCGACCAATGCTGGAATACACGTTTTATTGTTCATGATAAATAAGCGTGTCTTTCTGATGTGTATAGTTGAATAGTCAGTATAAGTACATTATTGGAAACAGACGAACGCGATAATCAACATCAGATGCTCACGAAACCCTACTGCCATGGCAGCGACCTTCACTGGAGCTGAAGAAGGCATTTGTATTATGGTGCTTGCGACTTAAGATATTTGATTGAATTGCACGGTAATGTTTAATATTAAGCATTGTAATCTTGAAAATCATTTGAATTAATGCATGGACAAACACTAAATCAGTTAGTAATATTTCTGATGATTTTACCAATATTACATAAAAACAAGTTTCGACAACGAGCTAGTGTATTGAAACGGATAAACGGTATTTAGTTTCATCACAAAATTAATTTTAAATCACATGACCAAAAACCGAACCGAAGAAGCACCTTTAATTATGTATCCCTGATGTGCCACACACGTAACAAACGTCCACTTCTTCCTATTTTCCTCAATGTACACTTACAATAAATTTCCACTTCGCACAGTGTCATCATTTCACTCTGGATACCATCGCTGTTGATTTGTATGAACAGGTAGCGCCCTCTGACGACCTCGGAACAAGTGAGTGCTGTTGTTGTTTTTGGAAAGATACCATTGTAGACGCGACACACTCGGTGGGGCAATGTAAACGGACCAGAGTCTGACGTCGGCAGTGTATCTGACAAGCCCACTGTGAAGTCATGGAGACGGTCATCTGAAACATATCAATTGCCCTGTCCATCACGTGACCTATTGCCCAGAAAACTCCGTCAAGCCACCAGAAAACACGTGGTGGGTTCCGATATTCCGTCGTTTATTTTGTTGAAATTCTAGTCACAGAAGTATTTATTTATGACAAAAACATATGCAAAATTTGCTTAAAGTGCCAACTGTATGCGGTCACGTTTGTAGTCATGCTGCAATCGTAATTTAATTCACATATATTGCCATTATCAACTTTGTTAGCAAAGGTAAAACTTGACGGACGTCGAGCACAAATTGTGATTAGGCAAACAGCAATATATTTCACACATCAATTACTGTTGTGAAGCGCGGTGGCGTAGCTGTTAGAGGGACGGACTGCCAGTCACGTGATTCCGGCTTCGAAACCAATCAATGCCGTTTCGAATCTTGTGCAAGTTCGTTCACTCCACGTTGTTCCAGTTCAATCAGTATGACTTAGTCTCTAGCAATAGACAGCTGTTGATATTTATGTATGAATAATCTTTGCGCAGTGATTGTCGCATGGTTGAATGCTTCCCTGAGAAACCGATATGGTGTTCGATTGAACATGTCTGCCATGGAGTAAAGAATAGTGCGCTTTGATCAATCTTAAGAATGGAATGTGGATTTTATGACATTTTAGCAGACATGTGTGTGAACTGTTAGCTTGACAATTAAAAGACATCCTCTTTCTCTCTCTATCTCCCTCCCTCTGTCTGTCTGTCTGTCTGTCTGTCTGTCTGTCTGTCTGTCTCTCTCTCTCTCTCTCTCTCTCTCTCTCTCTCTCTCTCTCTTTCTGTGTGTGTGTGTGTGCTTGTGCGTTTGTGTGTGTTGTACACGTGTAAGTGTATATGCACGTAGATTGATGTGTATATTTGAGCAGTAGAAACACTTTGTCGAAACCTAAAATGCCGCGATTGATAATGTTTATAGTGCCAATGAGATGTTATCTCATATGTCAGTATGCTAGCAATACCCGCACTGTCCAAAACTGTTTTGCATTATTGATGACCAGTCTCCGTTTAAGTTGAACGCTACTCCGAGCAAGTGGATGCAATCGCACTGTCAGACACACATACACACACACACACACACACACACACACACACACACACACACACACACACACACACACACACACACACACACACACACACACACACACACACACACACACACACACACACACACACACACACACATACACACACAGATACACTTATAACTATTGCCTCAGAAGGCACTATTGTAGAATCAGGACCCACCTCGATTTTTTCGTTGTAACTATTATTTTGGTAGAAATTTGAAACCTTGGTGCATCAGTTCAACATTCCACATCATCTTATGCATATTTACGTGATAAAAATATTACTTTTATCGAGGCCCAAATAGCGCTCGGGTTTGTTTCTGTCTGCGCTGCTACGGTAGTGCGTTACCGCGCCGCGCGCTTGAATTGACCGACAAACTGCTCACATTAATGCAAATCGGACCGTATATCAAGCCTAAAATACATTTACCTGACTCTTCGAAACATTCACCCACGCTACACGTATGTTGCGAAGCCTATTCAAACATGAATACCCACCAAAATATACGACGAAGTTTTCATTCATACAGCTGAATGAACTGGAGCAACGCTGCGTAAGAGTATTTGACTAAGGATCAACACGGCTGCAAGAGGAACTGACTCCGACACTTTTAAGGCTAGACTAGGCGTACACATTTAACGTTCCTGCATTGCTATTGCACACACACCCTTCCCTTATTGACGTAGTAACCTTAGGATTACTGCTAACTAGTATACATACATTTACATATACATAGAATATCCGATGCTCCTGACACTACGCTGAGGCACCCCACACCTATAATATATATATATATACGCTTAGAAACAGTACCCGGATGCGTCCAAAATAATCGTTGCGTCTCATGGGACTAGTGCGTATCAATGACATATAAAAACATATACATTGATTATGAAACCCTTTAAGTTGGTAGTTTATTACAGAATAAGTTCGTTTTATATTTTTTCACGAGTACTCCAAGTAACCATTCCCGTAGGCATATGCTTCCCGATTCTGAAGGGTGCCTAATCCTCCGTATGGCGGCGCCATGCTCCTAGTTTTGCAGAAGGGTTTGTAGGGACTGAATCGCGAACCAGAATACCCTTCTAATCCGTGCGCATGTCCGTTCAGCCTTGAGTGTTTGAGCACAGTCGCTGTGCGTTTTAAGACTTCCTAATTTATTAGAGCTATAGAGATGAAAAACAAAGCGACCTACGAACATTCCTTTGTATAACTAACAGCTCATTATCACCAGCAAATGACGGACCGTACGGCAACAATAGAGAGTGGCTTCCCAGTTACCCTTAGCTTAGCATATAGGAGATCTCCCAATGTGACATTTACAGACTAGTACGCCCTCTCCCAAGGGAGGAAGACTGCTCTTCCAAAACTACAGGGATTATCAAGGGAAGACATCAACAAATAAAACAGCATATTGTAGCAAGGTATTTTTTTACGTTCTTGTTAGTATCAAACTAATAATAATAATAAACGGCTTTACATGGGTTGTATAAGTTGTGATATTTAGAAAACAATACTTACAATTAAAAAGAGCAATAAGTGGGACCCTCGCTACAGGCTTGGGACCCCCTCTAAAGCAGGCCGAGGGTCTTGAACACAAACATCCAGGTAAACCCCTGTATATATATGTGTGTGTATATATACATATATATATATATATATATATATATATGTATATATACACTGTATATGTATATATATATATATATATATATATATATACATATACACTCAACAACAGCGACCTACCGTGGCGATCAGATCTGTTTGTGATGTTTAGGTTAATCACAGACATCTCCGTTCCGAAGTCTATTGCCCACCACGGGTATCCAACGACTGGGCCTCTAGTCGCCGTGCAAGAATGACCATTGTCCAAATCGCCGTTTCTGTTGCCATCGATTGCCTTCGAAGCTACTGTATGACTGGCGAAGGTGGAGCTTTGGTAAGTCGGCTTCCCCTTTGCGATGTTCAGTTCAGCTGAAGCACGTCAGTAAGACACGTGTACCAGGAGTAACCGTGATACAGCGGGATGACATAGGTCGTAGGACTGGTTAACGCAGTCACCACAGCGAGTGGACCAGACGCATTTCTGGCCCACGCAGAAGCAGCGTGAACGGTTAAAATGCCGACGACTTTGACAGGGAGGGAGGGGAAATTTAGAGGTAGGGGATACAGGGGAGATACAGAAATAGAGGGAGAGTGGGAGTGTTGGAGAGAAGGACAGAGGGAGAGAAATAGAGGGGAGAGAGATGGACAGGGGGAGAGAGGGAGAGAAGGAGAAAGGGCGATAGTGGTAGAGTGGTAGATTGGGAGACAGGGAGAGAGAGAGAGAGAGAGAGAGAGAGAGAGAGAGAGAGAGAGAGAGAGAGAGAGAGAGAGAGAGAGAGAGAGAGAGAGAGAGAGAGAGAGAGAGAGAGAGAGAGAGAGAGAGAGAGAGAGAGAGAGAGAGAGAGAGAGAGAAAGAGGTAGAAAGAGATATAGATATGGAGGAAGAGAGAGAGGGAGGGAGGGAGGGAGGGAGGGAGGGAAGGAAGGAGGGAGGGAGGGAGGAAAGGAGGAAGGGAGGAAGGGGAGAAAGAAAGTGGAGGGTATGGACATACAAAAGTAAAAAAGTAAAATGTAAAGGTAACTTCTTATATAGTACAGTCTGATCAAAGCGCTTTACACTTTACTCCCTGGCAGACCTGTTCAATCAAATACCATCTCGACATCTCTGGGAAGCATTGAGGTTGGTGAAGAAAGAGCGGGAAAGTAAAGGATATAGAAGTGTATTTGTTCCAATTACATATTATAAATTATGTGCAGACACTACCATTTATACAGAAGTATATGGCTATATATTGACCACTCAATAAAACAAAACAAAAATCAATACATATTCAGCGAACTAATGCATTTCGCAGCAAAAATGAAACAAATAATAGGATGGTGGACACGCTGCGGGACGGGAGGCTTCTGCTACAAAATAAACCGTGACATTTATAATGCGGCCTTACAACAATCGTTGCTCACGGCGCCGAATACAAAAGTAGTCCCTATAGTAGTATCCACCCACATTTATAATTGAAGTATTTTTATGCCGACCTCGCAAATATTATTAAATGGTTATCGTCATATATCGTTCCCAATGCCAAATGGGTTTATTTTATTGCATTTCTAAAGGCAATATTCGGAACCGCTAAAACGATTCAATTAAACACGTGCGCAATCGACTGTCCTCTGTCTAGTGCGACTGACAGCAACGACAATAAAAAGTGGCCCCGGGGGAATAGAGGAAGGCTTGTCCCAGACCATACAGGTCTGGGACACATTGCAATAACAGTGCGTGCACATTAACACCAGGGTCAGGCCCTTAGCTGTCCCGTTTTTGGGACGGATTTAAAAAAAAATCGTTACGGGTTTTTTTTCTTCAAACTACGCGTACCATGATCTTGTGTTGGACCATACGTGGTTTTATTTTTACAATAACGAGGTAAGAACAGTGTTTGCGTTCTCATAAGTTTAAAGTTTGGTATTTTGTGAACTTCGGCGGCGTGCAGTTGGACCTTTTCCGAGAACAGTTGGAGGTTTTTGGTGAACCTCATGGGGGTGCAATTTGACGTTTTCGGAGGACCTCAGCCCCCTGAATATTCACCTAGTTCCGAAGCCAATGACCAATGCACGTGTAAAAGGTTTTTTATGAGCTTAACGGGTAAATGAAAAATAAGAACGAGTAAATTGGAAAAATTAACAAACCTGCATGCAGGAAAATAAATTCATCGGATATCAGGCCGCCATTGTAATGTAACCAATTTTGGAAGGCAAACCTTGACGGAGTTGACGTGCATAACTATGACTGTGACGTAGGCAAATAGTGACTGGACCCATCAACTGTACTAGGCCTAACTACGTAAAGATCGAAACAAATAACAAAACGTAGGTTCACCGCAGTGTGCTATCATAATAATAATAACGTAACTTGTTTTGCTCCTAAATCCTCGAAAACCAAGTTCAGAGGCGCATCAACACAAAAGGGTTAATACATATCAGAATCGATAAGCCACATTAATGTCATCAATAGATGGATTGGTACGCCAGGGGCTAATGTGGATACGCAAGTATAAAGGTAAGTTTTAAATGACGGCAAAATTGTATAATATTTTAAACTGATCTAACACTAAGAGGGAGCAAATTCCAGAGAGTTGGTGCAGCAACACACAATGCCCTAGTTCAAATATTAGTATTGACTCTAGGAACAGAAAGTAAATCAGAACTAGATGATCGAAGCTGATCAAGTTTTTTAGAGGAGTTTTTAATATAATTATGTTGGTTGCATACATGAAAGTGCCTGATAGGTAATGGTACAGATCTTAAAAATAATACGATAGCGTACAGGAAGCCAGTGCAAGAACTTCAGAAGAGGCACTGCACGAGACAACCGCGAAGACCGAGTCACAACCCTAGCTAAGCAATTATGTACACGTTGTATCCTAGTGATATCCTAAAGGGCAATATTGTGAAAAAGGGAATTAAAATAGTCAAGCCTACTAGCAACAAGTGTAGTTGCGATAGTTTTTGCAACAGAAAGAGGCAAATAACGGCGAATACGTCGTAAATCACGAATATGATAATATCAACAGCGAGAAGTTTGAGAAATATGCCGTCTAAAATTGAAGATTTCGTGTTGAAGGTGCAGGCGTAACATACTGGCTAAGCATAGTTGTGGGGAAAAAGCTTTTATTTTTGTCACGCTGCCTCTATGTACCAATTATAGCAATCTCTGTTTTATCAGCATTTAACTTTAATCTACTCTGAGTCGTCCAAGAGAAAATGTCATTAACACATTTCTGAGTTGATGTAAGGAGCAATTAGTATTAGGCGTAGATAAAGACATGAAAATCTACGTATCATCTGTATAAGGATGACGGCGTAGACGAAGACAGGTAACAAGAGCTTAGTGGTGTTGTGTAGAGAGCGAAAAGCAAAGACCCAATAACATAACCCCCGGGAACTCCGCACAAAGTGGGCAGTGCAGCCGAAAAGCAGTTCCCAATTTCAATGGTCTGGCATCTATCAGTTAGGTATAAAAAAAACCCAGCTCAGAGCTATGCCAGATATGCCGTACCACTTTGATAATCATTTATTTACATATAAAAGGAACGTTATTATAGGAGTTGTATACAGGCCGCCAAACAAAGACATAAATGTATTCACCTCAATTATTATTATTATTATATTATTATTATTTAAATGGAATGTTATGATCGATGGTAACATGTTAGTTAAAACAGTTGTGCTAATATGATACATTAGACGGCTAGCTACAACATCTATGACTATTTTGGTCTTGCTTAGGCAGGGATGACTCTTAAGAACTAGACTAGACGCTTTGAAGTCATCGGGAAAGAAGCCAGAGCACAGATATTTGGCATAGGTCTAAGTAATGTATCGAGACATACTTTTATCAGTATACACGGAAATAGATCGAGAGCACGAGACTTATTTGAGGAGGACACAATTATTTTTCTCACTTCATCAACTATAGAAGATTCAAACGAAACAAGTAGACAATTTACGCATGGAGAGTCCACATTTATAGTACTTAAAGATCGATCTGGGAAAGCCGAGCGAAAAAGACATGATTGGATTTTGTTCTTAAAATGACTAAAGAACGAGTCACACATAGACTTGATTGATACATGGTCAGGTAGCGATGGAGCAGGCCGTCTGTGTAGAATGTTATTGTTGTAGTTCCATAACTGACGTGGATTATTGGACTTATTTGTGACCTTATTTGTGTAGTAATCAGACTTAGCTTTGGCCATCAGTCTGTTATAGAGGTGACATTGTTTAGAATAACGCGACCTGTCCAGAGGTGTAGGGTAAGGAGGGTAAGGGATAGTACCTCACGGTGAATGACAGCCACGTCCCACACAGGACGGTCAGGATCCTATTTGGTTCCCCCTCCTTGTCTAGCTCACATATGGTTCCTAGTGTCTGCGTGTGTACGGCAGCACCACACCCCGGGCAACGGCTTTGGCTGGTCGGCCAAACTATGTGAGTGCCTTTCCGAAGGGTTGTCCCCCCTGTTAGTACACACATCTGTCGGCGGAGTAGGCGGATGAATCCCCAGAGGTCAACGGCTACGAAGGCGGGAGATGGAAAGGCCTGGTGTCAAGGGTGCATCAGGGATGTATAATGATAAGCTGCCAGAAACATCCAGAAAGCAATGGCAAACTACTGGAATGTACATTGCCGAAAACCCAGATGAAACCAAATAGAATCGATATGGGACTCGGTGGTGAGTCCCCCAAGCCAGAAGAGTCCCTAATGGCTATTGGGGAAGAACCAGAAGCAACCGGGAGTATTACTCAAGCTGATAAAGGCAATTTGCTCGACTGTGTTGGTGTACAGCAGCAGATTGGCAGTAACTTTCGATTAAAGCAAAAGTTAAGACACGGTAAAGTGTTTAAACAGGACAACGAATCGTGTTGAGAAAATGTTGCGTTGACATCCAACCATTGCAATGTAAGTGGCTTGCATATGGCAAAATCATCACTTCTCGAAGCCACAGAAGAGGATACAATAAAACACATAATAAAATAGTAGTGACATTGTTTTAATGACACTGTTTAGCGTCGTCAAAAGGTGAATTATTAATCAATATACAAAATCTAAAAGTGACGTGTTAACAACTGCGAAAACCGGAACTATATAACAACAGTTGAGAACAGAAAAAGGGGGACCAACCCAAGAATTTAAGTAATTGCAGTGAACCCAGGTAATGCGAACAAGTTTTAATAATTTCAAGGCAGTCAGTCGTACGAACTAAAATCGTATCATCGCTCAGTCATCGTAAAACTGTCAATTTAGATTGAGACATAAGAAGGTAATAAAATCAATTTACCAGAAAGTTACGCTGGTATATATAATAAGTACAATATTATCAACAGATGTGTATCTTGGCAAAGTCATGTTCAACTAAAGTTAGATAAAATCAAATAAACAAACAAAGCTGTATATAACAGCTACACAATGTTGAATGATTTCCTGTCGTCGGCAACCCATCATCAATTTATCGATTAACGAGCGAGAGAGAGACAAAAAGAGAGAGGGAGAGGGAGAGGTAGAGGGAAAGGGAGAGGGAGAAAGAGAGGACAGAGGGACAGAGAGAGAGAGAGGGAGAGAGAGAGAGAGAGAGAGAAGAAAAAAAAAACACCCCCATACAGAAACACACACGCACACACAAAGACACACACACACACACACACACACACACACACACACACACACACACACACACACACACACACACACACACACACACACACACACACACACACACACACACACACACACACACACACACACACACACACACACACACACACACACACACACACACACACACACACACACACACACACACACACACACATTAGTTGCCTACCTTCTCCCAAGCTGACAAATATCAACAAAAACAACGCCTCGATTGTATATCTCCGGTTACTGTTGAACATCTCTCGGATTGCAGCTGTTAGTATCGTAGAGGCGACCAGACGGTGCATCCTTATTCATACATGCTACCTGTGTTACCAGACACGTATCGCCCACTAATGTGAACATGGACGTTCCGATGTGTTGACCGTAATACCACTATCAATAATTCATATTCGTAATACAATGACTATTGTCACGATCACTAGTCCCACAGTGCCGCTTATACGAGAGAGAAGGTTTTAAGTGTATAACTCACCAAATTGGCCTCCTCTGTTTGTTATGACCACTTCCGTGATGAACTAGAACTCATCAAATTGGCCGGGCGGGCGGTCGGGCGGGGGCGGTAGCGGGTGGGCGGGCGGGCGGGCGGCGGGCGGGCGGGCGGCGGGCGGGCGGGCGGGCGGGCGGCGGGCGGGCGGGCGGGCGGGCGGGCGGGCGGGCGGGCGGGCGGGCGGGCGGGCGGGCGGGCGGGCGGGCGGGCGGGCGGGATGACATACAAACCGACAGATTACAACACTCGCACTTCTCAGCGATTTTAATAATTATTCATGCTATTCACTCCGTCCACATTTCTTGCGAACACATTATTGTTGACCAATTTTTTTGAATACAAGGTTAATTTATTTGAAAGTATTTCTTAATGTTACCCAGTTCCACGCCTCCTCATTGGAGAATTCGACCAACGCCGGCCCGTTCGATGGCATCTTCTTGCGCTGTGAGCTGACGAACACCGAACAGTCAGCAGAGGGCGCGACCGTCTGCTCGAAAAGAGGCTGTGATTTTATATTTGTCCGCATCTTTGGACGATATGGACCTGTCAGATCGTTGTGTGAAGTGGAACTTGAGTTACCGTAGCTGCACAGATAAACACATATGAGGCACTTCAGACATGATGCGTATCAAACTAATCTTTGGAAAAGTCAGTAAGGTAGAGCGCGCAGGACTAATGTGCATGCTTTCTCAGGTGATAATATGGTCTTTTCGACGATCGTTCCAATAATATAAACATGCCGTTTTCATGACAATCTGAAGAAACGTTTGCGAAAGATATCCATATTGTAACTCCTTATCACTTATTTGTTTTATGTTTTGCAAATAATTCGTTAGAAAAGTTGGTTTTAGAGAAATACTTATAGTTTCTGTACGAAAACACAGCGCTGCGCTAAAAGGTTGGTAAGAACGTTAACGTGGTAGCGGTTTTAACCAATGAAAAGGATATGTTGATGCACGTGACGTAATTGCCTTGGGAAGTCACGCTCAATTCTCTTAAAGGAAATAAAAATAAGGCATTAGCTAAAATCCTTTTTCCATGTGTACATAAAGTTTAACATTGTATGTAACATTTTACAACATTAAACATAAATTCGATTTTAAGCCCGTCTACGAAGCGATTCCCGCGGAAAATGAAACTTTAATGAGCTAGGCGATCACGTGGTATCGTGACGTCACTTATGACACACACTCGCATCAGGCCGACCCTTTCCATGTATTCAGAGCATGTTTACAAGGTTAGCTTTTGTGTAGAAACGAGCGTCAGAACGAGTTATTGTGAAATATTCCGACGTAATACAAACACTAGTCATCATAGAGGAACAAACATTTATCTTACGGTTCCACATGAATCGAATTTTATTCAAAACAACGAATGCGAATGGGCCTACAAGTCGACTAGGTTTCGCCGAGCTTGGGCTCGTTTTCAGAATAATTATATCGAATGCAACCAACGGGAGATAATCTACACCAATAAACATACATAGCAAACATATATTGTATCCAGCTACATAAAGTAACGTGTATAATCTCATAATAGCACTAGAATATCGATATATGAAGGAGTTGTACAATTTATCATAACAAGTTATAGTATAAAATGATTTTGTTTATATTACTTCGTGAAAACATAAACAAATAAGTGTATAGAAAATCAAAGGTTTGCATGCTGTCAGGATTGAACCGGCGTCGCCCGATTGTAAAATATATGACAAGTAACCAACGCGCCTACCCATTGAGCTAGTGGGACCAACGGAAACTCCCTGACTGATTTAAGTTGTTATGATAAATTGTACAACTCCGTCATATATCGATATTCTAGTGATATTATGAGATTATACACGTTACTTTATGTAGCTGGATACAATATATGTTTGCTATGTATGTTTATTGATGTAGATTATCTCCCGTTGGTTGCATTCGATATAATTATTCTGAAAATGAGCCCAAGCTCGGCGAAACCTAGTCGACTTGTAGTTGTAGGCCCATTCGCATTCGTTGTTTTGAATAAAATTCGATTCATGTGGAACCGTAAGATAACTGCTTGTTCCCCTATGATGACTAGTGTTTGTATTACGTCGGAATATTGCACAATAACTCGTTCTGACGTTCGTTTCGACCAAAAAGCTATACTTGTAAACATGCTCTGAATGCATGGAAAGGGTCGGCCTGATGCGAGTTTGAGTCATAAGTGACGTCACATCTCGGCATCCCGAAAAGCGCGCCAAAAATATGCATATTCGAAAATGTCCGGATGCACACCATAAAATGTGGAATTTCTAATTCATTGAATTTTTTTTTTTTTTTGGCTTGGTGGACGTGGAAATAGATAGTAGGATGTAATATAAAATGAATTCGAGCAATATATGTTTTTATTCCCTTTAAGTCATACACAGAAATCAGCGGCTAGATCTCGCGAGATTCAAAGCGACGGATTTTGGTGTGGGTCGGACAACGAGCCTGTAACCATAGATATTACATATATATAAATTATGTTGTTTCACAATCACAAGTTTTCGCAGATTTAGCCATAACATATAATTATAATTTGTTTGTGCATGCCTAGTTTCTGTTCAAACGCGAACTGTGATATATTAAATAACAATCAATGTCCATATGTCCCCGTGGACGGGTTACAATAGAGTCTGCTCGAAATAAACCGTAGCGTCTCTCGTGCATAATATAATACTATCCGCGCAGAAGTTAGGTGACTCTCGTTGTGATCGCATTGTTTTGTTCCTAGACGCCTATGGATATAACATTTAAATGGAGAGAAAACGCCGTGACATCATACCATGCGGTAGCGGTACAGTAACATTGGTAGACAAGGTCGTTGTGTGCTGTGCAGTCCTCGAATACTCGAAGGTCTACACATTGGGTACCCATCAGCAGATTGCACAAGTAAAGCAGATATGCCCGCAGATCGTTGCGTGATCAATACATTTGACAGCTTGTCCCTTGTTACTTTATTTATCGTTTCTTGCGGGGTTTACGAAAGTAGCAAAGTATTTTATTTTAATTATTCGGACAATTCACACTGTGCACAGCACATGATATACTTAACTATGTTCATATGAACGTAGACTAGTAACACAATTGCTTATCGAATACAATTGTTACGCTCGTTTGAATAAATTATTGAGCACCAGCGTGTCATTGTTATTTTGACTGTGATTATCATTGCTTTATCTAGATGTTTAATAACTGTAATATTACAATTTCATAGAATAATGTGTCTGTAAGTCAGGAGTAAAATTGTACGTCACGCTTTATTAGGGCTGAGCTTTAGATAGAGTAGTTTAATAAAAAAGTTCTTCATTTTGTGTTGAATTATTAAATGGTTGATATACTAGTGCCATTATTTACCAACACACAATGACCTGTGTCGACATACCTGAATATGAGAATAAATGTACAGAATACAAAACTCTTGAAGGTTGACAACACACAATAAGGGAAAGGGCAGAAAACATTTATAATATTATACCACATGTTGGGCAGTTCAGTAACACCAGAGGAGTAACAGCTACAGTTACCAAAAAAATAGGTAAGTTCTTATATAACGAAATATCAAATCCTTAGGACTGCACAAAGCGCTTTACACTTTATTTCCTGGCCGACCTGTTCAATGGAACACCATCGCGACTTCTCTAGGAAGCATTCAGCCACACTACAATTAATGGGCGGGGTGTGACTGCAGGCTGCTCGGATTACGTCATATTATCTTCGAAACCAACTATGAATGAGAATTAACGCTAAAGTTGTGTTCACATCGAAAGAAAATTATAAAACTGAAACGCCAAAAAACTATCAGTTGTGATGAAATGCCTTCTCCTCTGCTCCAAGCCACTGTAGTGTCCGTCGGAAATGTTGAAATCCGTACGCGCAATAGGGCAGCATACGTCACACGTAAACAACTATGAAAATATGTTGCACGTAACGTTGGCGTTGATTTTCGACATGCTCACGCCATCTGGCGAATTAACACGATATCACCCAGATCAACTGTATTAGACATTGCAATATTTGCAAAGACAACATTTCCTTATCTACTTGCTGCTAAAGGCACTGTCTTTCAGTGAAATTGATGACTTAAAATTACTAATGTTCAGTCGTACACTTGATGTTATGTGCAGGTAGCAATGTTTATTGTCAATTCAATCAACGTAGGAAGCTTCCTTGCCTCTTGTTGACATTGGTGAAAGTACTGTAGGCTATACACGTTATTTCCGTGTCGTTCACACTAGCCTCAATTATCCAGGCGCCGTGAGGTGGCAGCAATCGCCTCTCACTACAGCCTGTAACAGTAGAGGTTTTGGAAATATAAAGCAAACAATTAAATGTGAATAAACTTTTAGCAGCTAATACTATGCTTTCGAAATTATTCAACATTTAACTTATATTGAAACAACTCACACAATAAAATGTAATACAATGACAATGTTCCGTTTTTAGTTTCTCTATCATGTCACCAGCTTCGTCACTAGGTGGCGCATCGCACAATGAAAATGTGTGTCATTGCTATTTTGACTGTGATTATCATTGATTTATCTAGATGTTTAATAACTGTAATATTACAATGTTTGTAAGTCAGGAGTAAAATTATACGCCACCCTTTATTACGTCATACGTAAACAATTGTGAAAATATATTGCACATATTACATCACATGTAACGTTGGCGTTGCTTTTCGACATGCTCACGCCGTCTGGCGAATGGACACGATATCACCCAGATGAACTCTATTAGACATTGCAGTAGTCGCAAAGACAATATCCTGTCGATACAACAGTCAAGCAGTGTCTACGATGTTTGCATGGTAACACACGACTACATACACATTATCTTAAACACTCCGCGATATGTACACCATCTGCTAATATACAAAGAAATATGTCTGGACTATGTATATCACCGGTTACACAATGCCCTCACGCATACTGTTCTTACAGTGTGGGTCAATAACTCCCTCCATCGCCACGAGCCACTGCGTTGTATTTCCCGACACTGGTTCGTGTGTGTCGGAGCATCGTAGCGGGCGCTCACAACCACTGGCGCTAAAACATCGGGTTGGAATTCATTATGTTCATTATGATAACATTCGGCTGGAACATTCCGAGTTTCATCAGCAATGTGAGGTATCCGATATCTGAGTACAAGTACATGAAATGACTGAGGAGAACGATAGTGACGGCGAAAATGACGTTCATAGGCCACGCGATCGCCAGCACGCCCAGCCAGAGAGAGAAAGCTCCACACGACGCCATACATGACGTCATCACAACTCCACCTGCAAAGATTACGCTGTTATAGCAGCCGCAGCATACGTTATGCACTTGCTGTGTTCATAGATCTAAGCAAAGCTTTTGACACTTTAGATCACAACTTTCTGCTTGACAAATTATGGCGCTATGGAATAAGAGGGGCCCCACATAAACTTTTAAATGCTATCTGGAACACAGAAAACAATTTGTTATAAATAAAGACTCTGTGTCTGAATATCAAAGTACAACATGTGGAGTGCCACAGGGGTCCATTCTAGGACCATTACTATTTTTGTTATATATAAATGATATGCCATTATCATCAAATACTGCTAATTTCATACTGTTTGCTGATGACACAAGTCTACTATTCAAAAGCAAAGACCTAAGTAGTCTCACAACTAACGTTACTACTGAACTAGTAAAGATTTGTCAATGGATAAGTGACAACAAACTTTCACTTAATATAGGTACAACCAAATGCATGTTATTCCAAAACACTCAAACCAGTTACACAATCAAGTGTAAATTGTTCTACATGGTGATACAATTGAAATTGTTGATCAGTTTAAATTTCTAGGTATCTGGATTGATAAAAACCTGAACTGGAAAAAAATACTAATGAAAAATGCAAAAAAATTCCCAAATATTAGCGACCACTAACAAAATCAGGCCACTACTACAACCGTGCACATTAAAACAAATATACAATGCATTAATTCAACCCCATTTATCTCACGGCCTACTTGCATGGTACAGTAACATTCGTGGTAATGTAACCAACATAAATAGACTATTTAAGCTTCAGAAGAAAGCAGTACATTTGATTCACAAAAGCAAATTCATAGCACATACAGATCCCATCTTCAAAATGTACAGAATACTTAAGTTAGAAGACCTATTTATAATTCAAGGTGCTCAACTGTATGACAAAATAATAAAAAAGCAATGCCCTAAGTTTCTTTTCACAACTATCACAAGAAATAATGAAATTCACAATCATGTTACCAGACAAAACAATAACATTCACTTAAGTGAGATACAAACAGAAAAAAAAAACAGGGATTATGTTACAAACTGCACACTATAATGTTGCATGTCTCAGATGTACTTAAACTATCATTAAATAGAAGGCACAACCTGAAAAAACTATTGTAAGTTCATATTCCGAGGTGTGCCTAATAAGAAACTGCTATTCCTGTTTGAGGAATGGCATCTATGTAATTTCTTAATGTATTTTCTTAATTAAATTTTTCAATCTAAAACTGTATTGAAATGTATTATTCATACATAGTAGTACACTATTTCATTGTGTTGATATGTACTATATATTCACATCAATGAATTGGTTTTTGTTGGGTTTTTTTAATTTTATTTTTCTTTATTTTTCTTTTAAATTTATGATGTATTTCATGTTTAACTACAGGTAGATTATTATTATGTAGTATTTAGGGCGTCCAGTTGCTTCAGCTACTTTATTTATTACTGGCGTCCTGGCATTCATTGTTACCAAATGCACCTTGTTCTTTGTAATATTTATGCCAAATAAATTCATTCATTCATTCATACAAATCACATGATAATGCATAGCCACGTTTAGCTTTCAAATAGTCCGTGTGGGTATTTTTTTGAAATACAAATGTTTTTCTCGAAAAAATAAGAAATGTTGTTTAAAAGAGAACTTCGTGAGAGAAACTTCGACTTGGCACATTCATGCCGCCCTTGTAGGTAACGCACATGTGTAAACACTTTGTAGGAAAAGCTTCAAGACCATCAAAAAATGACGCAGTTTGCATACGTCACAATCGAATTTTGCGCGTGACCTCCGTCAAGCTTTGCCTTTTTTCAACAATGTTGATAACGGTTGTTTACGTGAATTACATTATTACTGATGAATGATATCTCATAAATCAAACATTCCCGCATACAGTTGTCACTTTAATATGTTGCTTATTATTTTTGTCACATCGATACTGCGGTGTGTACCAGAGTTTTTATGACGATGTCGGGCAGTCTATTCCCCGTTAGAAACACAACTGCAACTATACATAACGTAAACAAAACTTGAGACAGTCAACGAAAGTGTTGTATTAAATGACTCCAAGCATAATAAGTTATTTTAAAATGGGGTTATACAGAAACGATCGTAAAGAGAGTGGGTAGAGAGAGAGAGAGATGGAGAGACACAGGCGGGTGGGTGTGTGGAAGGGAGGGAGGTCGTAGGGAGGTAGTGAATAATGCAGGGTGGGGAGTGAGAAGGTCAGAATGGTGGAGGTACGAAGGTATTGAAGAACATATGGTTATAGGAAGGCCGAAAATGAGGGACAAATAAATGTAAATGTTTATTGATTTATATTGCACCATATTTATATAAAGATATTCCATGGTGCTGTACAAGAAATGACATAGTAGTAAGTAAAAACAGTTCAAATATCCGATATAGTACACACAATTAAATATGAATAATAATAAAAAACATAAAAACGGTAAAACTATTTAAATAACTAAGATTAATTATACAATGGTATTCTGTGGTACTATATAGTACAACAAATGACACAGTAGTAAGTAAAACAGTACAAATATCCGGCATAGTACACACAATTAAATATGAATAATAATAATTTTTAAATAAAAATGTAAAACTATTTAAACGATTAAGATTAACCAAGTAAATAAAAAAATTAGAGATAGTTGAAATAATTATACACAATGTTAACACTATTTCAATTAGAAAAGTGAATAAGTGAATCTTCAGTTTTCTCTTAAAAACACCAACATTGTTACAGCTGCGCACATCTTTGGGAAGGGAGTAAACATATATCATATTTAATGCGATATTTAGCCGGTAACCAATGAAGTGATTTGAGTGTTTGAGTGATATGGTCATATTTGCCAATTCTGCACAACACTCTTGCTGAAGTGTTTTGAACCATTTGTAATTTATGTATAAGATAATTTGGTAAACCGATCAGGAGGGCATTACAGTAATCAATATTGCAGTGGACCAGAGCATGTATCAGTTTCTCTGCACTCTGTTGATTGAGATATTTTTAAATTTTCTAAATGCTATAATTATAATTGTGCATAAGCTACCCGACATTTGACTTGATATGTTGTTCCATAGACATGTGCTTATCAAAATAAGCGCCCAAATTTCGCACACAATTCAAAGCATATACCTAATTGCCCCCGATGTTAATGGGCGTGTTGGTGCATGTTGTCAGTTTTTGCGCAGTACCAATTAAGATGTACTCGGTCTTAGAGTTGTTCATTTTAAGTTTCATGCTTAGCATCCTGCTACTGATGTCACTAATGCACCGTTCAATAGACTCTCGATTACTGTCCATGGAATCGGGGTTGAAACCACAGTACACCTGATGGTCATCAGCATACGTTTGCTCCAGCTTACCGTGCTGATCAATGACATGAAAAACAGGGCAAGAATACTCTGTGATATCCAAAGGACCGAGGCATGATCCTTGCGGCACTACCTCATCAAGTTTAAACTTACCAGATACCATACCATCAATAATAATTAATTGCAACCTTGATTGAAGATATGGTGAAAACCAATTTAGAGCTGTGCCTGATACACCAAAAGAACAATTCATAATATTCAGCAAAATCTCATGGTCCACGGTATTAAAAGCCGACGACAATTAAAACCAATTGTGTGACCTTATCTTGGTCCATGTTTAAAAGAATGTCAGACTGGACCTTAACAAGAGCAGTTTCAGTAGAATGTCCAGCTCTATACGCAGACTGACAAGGTGGCAAAGGAAATCCACATTCTGAATGAGAGTAAATTTAGTCTACAACAGCCCGTTCTGTTAATTTAGAGATATACTGGAGATTCGATACAGGGCGATAGTTTTTTAGAACAGGATCCAGTCCTGCTTTTTAAGCAGTGGCATTACAAGTACAGTTTTCCAATCATGTAGGAATTCCCCAGCAGCAACAGAATAATTAACGATGTGCATATGGAATCGTACACATTCCTCAATATACTCTTTGACCGATTTAGTTGGCATGAGGTCAAGAACACATCTGGTTGTTTTAGATTTCATAACCAGCCTACGCTCATCATCCTCGAAGACTACAGCAAATGTAAGAACATCTATTTTATCATTAAAAAGTTGCCAAATTCGTTGACATGTTTTTCAACAGAATCATGCCGAGGTAATTGGGTATTCTGCTTCTTAACATACAGGGTGTTGATGAGGGCAAATATTTTCTTTGAATTAGCCTCCTAGATTAAGTGAGCGAGATGGACGGTTCGTTTGTTATTCAGTTCGTTGACGTATGTGTTCCTACCACGATGGAATGACAACGGAGTGTCATGGTGTTTATCCTGTCTCAAGATCAATTGAGCTTTACGTCTTTGCGACTTTAGTGCTTTGAGTTCGTCACCAAACCATGGCACCAGTGGCCTCACTACAATAGTTTTGGATTTGGTGGGTGCGTGGCTATCCAACAACTGTCTTAATGCTGTATTGTATTCACCAACTAGGTGATTGATATCCGTGATGCTCAATAGTGCATTAGCGATACCCTTCATATCAGTGCTGAAAGCGTTTTTATCAATTTGCATCAGTTTCCAATACGATATAGTACCTGTCTACAAAGGAGGTCTGGGCATGTTTATTCGATAACGCAAAAATGTATGATCCGAGACCATGTAATCAGCCACCAGGTAACTAAGGAGAAGTTCATGATTACGCCTAGTGATAATTAAATCGAGAGTATGACCAGATCTATAAGTTGCAACCCTAACATGTTGTGTTAAGTCATACATACTCAGTACATCACACATTCTTATTGCATCAGCATCGATGTCAATATCCATGTGAATATTAAAATCACCTACTATCAGGGGTTGGTGGGGGGTTTGAACTGCATGCGACAGGTAGTTCTGAAATTCATCAAAGAACGCCGCAGTAGTGACACGATATTTTTTCCGAATGTGGTGGTCGGTATATCACATTCACATCAACTTTCGTATTTTCGCACAATAACTCAAAGAAACTGACTTTGCCAGATGACATCACTTTACATCGAATACCACTTTTGCACAGTATACATATACCTCCACCAGTTCTGCCGGACGGTCTTGGGTTGTCCTTGAGATGATAGCCATCGGGCGTTACTTCCGCGCGTTTGACAGCATCACCCGATGTCAACCTGGTTTCCGATATCGGAACGACATCAATATCATTAGTAACGATGTACTCACTGATGCCTGCAGTTTGATGTTCCGCACAGAACAGGGATTCACGAGAGCGAGTGGGTTGTCCCTTGACCGTCGCGATAGTGTGGACAACGAAAGGGGGGAGGGATCATGACACATGTCATCAACTTGTTCAATCAATTGTATAGAAGCAAAATGGTGTTGTAACTATTTGGTATATGCTGTTTATCTTTACAATGGTGTCTCTTTCAAAAAATAATACTTTCATGACATTGCGTATTAAAAAATCCGTATTACCAGCGCAAAGAATCAGCGACACCTTAGAACTCACGATATTCCCCTCCTCTGTTGGTTATGACCACTTCCGTGATGAACTAGAACTCACCGTATTCGCCTCTTCTGTTGGTTATGACCACTTCCGTGATGAACTAGAACTCACCATATTCCCCTCCTCTGTTGGTTATGACCACTTCCGTGATGTACTAGAACTCACCGTATTCGTCTCCTCTGTTGGGTATAACCACTTCCGTGATAAACTAGAACTCACCCCATTCGTCTCCTCTGTTGGTTATAACCACTTCCGTGATGTACTAGAACTCACCCCATTCGTCTCCTCTGTTGGTTATTATCACCTTCAACCTTCTCTAAAACAGCTCCTTCCCTGGCACCAATGCTGGTTTTTCTTAATTGGTTGAATGAGATATATTTGGTTTTTCCAGGATTGATCTTTAAACCGATCCTTGCACGTGATGTTTCCACTCGTGTTAGAAGCTCCTGTGCCTGATTGATCACTTCTGATAGTAGCGCAATATCATCGGCAAATTCGAAATCGGTGATCACCTCATGTTTAGCACGTTTACGTCTCTGTCTTGTTATCTGGAATCCAAGTTCCTCTTCTCTTCTGTCGATAGCTCAAGACAAGGACTGTCACGAAGTGGTAAGGCGCCAGCTTGTCACCCTGTAGCACTCCTGCCGTGATATAAAAAAGCTCAGTTTCTCCATCCGGTTATTGTACTTTGGCACGTGTGTTCCTGTACACATGTCATAGTTGCAGGAACATGCTTTGCTCTAATTCCTTAGTTAACCTTCTCAGTGTTAATATATGACCTACTGTTGTTCTCCCTGTCCGGAATCCATTCTGATTGTCTCTTAGGTGGTTGTCAATTTCAGGACGTAGTATGTTCAGTATCATCCTGTTGAATGTGTTTGCCACAATGGAGCTCAGGCTAATGCCCCTGTAATTCCCTGCTATGCCTAAATCGCCATTCTTAGGTATTGGACTAATGTTCAGGACTGTCCACTGTAGCGGTATTTTCCCTTCAATCAAAGCTTTGCAAAATTCTAGGATG
>CM034544.1:5916487-5956487 GCA_020002185.1 Paraescarpia echinospica | reverse complement strand
CAGTCGGACAAGACCGTGTATTACTAGGCCGCATGGAGTGACGTTACAACATAATACTTGTTGCAATTCTAGCATTTCTTATTAATTTCGTAAAACTGATTAGTGAATTTATCTAACTCAAACTCATTGTTTTTTATTGTTGTAGTTGGTTGACATGCATTTTTTTGAAACAGCTTAATTTTGAATGCGATGACCGCGTCATGACGTAATAAAATTAGTTCCGGTTGTATTGCATAGTTTCGGCTGTATTGCACGCCTCGTACAGCATCTCTTTCTATGTTATACAGTTACACGTGTATACGGAGGAGAAGCAGCTCTACGCCAGCCCGTTCGACGGCTACTTCAAGATGTGTCAGCTGACGGCGACAGTAGATGGCGCCACTGCCTGTTCGTTCACGTGTGGCTGCACACAGCGCGGTTGTCGACAAGTGACTGTGCGAATCTTCGGAAGATGCGGCCCCGTCAGATCGCTGTGTGAAGTCGAAATAATGTAGGCAGCGGTTCCACGTGACCAGACCAGATCATATTTATCGTTTTATACTATAAGCAATGAGAATGAGGAATCATCGTGAAACCTTGACCCGGGTCGTGAAATTTTGAGATTCAACACATCTCGTCGTCGTATGATCCTCTTATGACGAGATAGAGCACAAAACGTGATCATCATTCGTAGAACTCGCCATATCAATTTGTAAAAGTAATTACGCATGACACTGTTGTTTTTGGATATGGGGACAGACCCGATAAAACACCAAACTTTTTCCACAGGTTCCTTAGGTTGGTAGCTTGAAGTTTTTGATCGGAGTGGACAATTATTTTGGGTAGGTCCAATATTTTGTACCCCATGATCAAACAAAATCTGCCGTTTTATTACATTTTTCTACTGGATATGGATACATTCCGGGTAACGTCACCAAACTTTTTTCTCTGCTTCTTCATAGTCCGACATTACACGACGTGCACTGCTAATACCAATTTTTCGATACGAGTACTTCAATCTACGGCGTCTAAAGCATACCATCCAGTGGACTGTAGTCCCTCGACACCATCGAAGGCACTTTTGTCGTATATTCACATTTGTAGCGATTAGTTGGGGAGGGGAGTTTTACACACCTTTGTTTGAACTCCCGCCATTTCCATGGGCATGTAAACATCTACCGTATACTGCGTAATAGACACACGTTGTTATAGTGAATAGTTACGTCTTTAATTGGGGGAGTTTTTTGGATCTTCTCCAAATGTTTGTTATTTACTGGCCGATCATGCGACACAGCACTTTGGTGGTTATACTCCACTACTTGCACTTGTACGGGTTGATCATGATGACACTTATGATCGTCATGATGACACTTGTGACCGGATTACGGTCACAAGTGTCGTCATGATCAACCCGTAAAAGTGCAGGTAGTGGAGTATAACCACCAAAGTGCTGTGTCGCATAATCGGCCAGTAATCCGCCTTCTCTGTCTGGATGTAGTCATCCCTGTATCTGGTGGTATAATACTGTCCCCTGGACCAATGTTGATTACTGTAGTGTCGCCTATATATCGTCCATAACCCCTATTGTCAGGGTACAGTGTATGACTATGGTTATTCCTCAGAATAGAGGCGCTCAGGTCTGAGACTAGATCTGCAAGTTTAGATACCACGTCTATATTGACATTAGCCTTGCTGGCAGTGTACACAGTCTGTGCTCTGGGATGATACGCTCCAGCTACATGGGGTAATTCTTGGTTGAATGGTTGTGCTCTGGGATGATATGCACCAGATACATGGGGTAATTATTGGTTAAGTGGTTGTGCTCTGGGATGATATGTTCCAGATACATGGGGTAATTCTTGGTTGAGTGGTTGTGCTCTGGAATGATATGTACCAGATACATGGGGTAATTCTTGGTTAAGTGGTTGTGCTCTGGGATGATATGTACCAGATACATGGGGTAATTCTTGGTTAAGTGGTTGTGCTCTGGGATGATATGTACCAGATACATGGGGTAATTCTTGGTTGAGTGGTTGTGCTCTGGGATGATATGTACCAGATACATGGGGTAATTCTTGGTTAAGTGGTTGTGCTCTGGGATGATATGTTCCAGATACATGGGGTAATTCTTGGTTAAGTGGTTGTGCTCTGGGATGATATGTTCCAGATACATGAGGTAATTCTTGGTTGAGTGGTTGTGCTCTGGGATGATATGGTTGTGCTCTGGGATGATATGTACCAGATACATGGGGTAATTCTTGGTTAAGTGGTTGTGCTCTGGGATGATATGTTCCAGATACATGGGGTAATTCTTGGTTAAGTGGTTGTGCTCTGGGATGATATGTTCCAGATACATGGGGTAATTATTGGTTGAGTGGTTGTGCTCTGGGATGATACGCTCCAGATACATGGGGTAATTCTTGGTTGAGTGGTTGTGCTCTGGGATGATATGTTCCAGATACATGGGGTAATTCTTGGTTAAGTGGTTGTGCTCTGGGATGATATGTTCCAGATACATGGGGTAATTCTTGGTTAAGTGGTTGTGCTCTGGGATGATATGTTCCAGATACATGGGGTAATTCTTGGTTGAGTGGTTGTGCTCTGGGATGATACGCTCCAGATACGTGGGGTAATTCTTGGTTAAGTGGTTGTGCTCTGGGATGATATGTTCCAGATACATGGGGTAATTCTTGGTTGAGTGGTTGTGCTCTGGGATGATATGTTCCAGATACATGGGGTAATTCTTGCTTGAGCGGTTGTGCTCTGGGATGATATGCTTCAGATACTTGGGGTCATTCTTGGTTGAGTGACGGTGCTTTGGGATGATATACACCAGATACGTGGGGTAATTCTTGTTTGAGTGGTTGTGCTCTGGGATGATATACACCAGATACGTGGGGTAATTCTTGTTTGAGTGGTTGTGCTTTGGGATGATATACACCAGATACGTGGGGTAATTCTTGGTTGAGTGGTTGTGCTCTGGGATGATATACACCAGATACATGGGGTCATTCTTGGTTGAGTGGTTGTGCTCTGGGATGATATGTTCCAGATACATGGGGTAATTCTTGCTTGAGTGGTTGTGCTCTGGGATGATATGCTTCAGATACTTGGGGTCATTCTTGGTTGAGTGACGGTGCTTTGGGATGATATACACCAGATACGTGGGGTCATTCTTGTTTGAGTGGTTGTGCTCTGGGATGATATACATCAGATACATGGGGTCATTCTTGGTTGAGTGGTTGTGCTCTGGGATGATATACATCAGATACATGGGGTCATTCTTGGTTGAGTGGTTGTGCTCTGGGATGATATACATCAGATACATGGGGTAATTCTTGGTTGAGTGGTTGTGCTCTGGGATGATATACACCAGATACATGGGGTAATTCTTGGTTAAGTGGTTGTGCTCTGGGATGATATACATCAGATACATGGGGTCATTCTTGGTTGAGTGGTTGTGCTCTGGGATGACATACATCAGATACATGGGGTCATTCTTGGTTGAGTGGTTGTGCTCTGGGATGATATACATCAGATACATGGGGTCATTCTTGGTTAAGTGGTTGTGCTCTGGGATGATATGTTCCAGATACATGGGGTAATTCTTGCTTGAGTGGTTGTGCTCTGGGATGATATGCTTCAGATACTTGGGGTCATTCTTTTTGAGTGGTTGTGCTCTGGGATGATATACACCAGATACATGGGGTAATTCTTGTTTGAGTGGTTGTGCTCTGGGATGATATGCTTCAGATACTTGGGGTAATTCTTGGTTGAGTGGTTGTGCTCTGGGATGATATACACCAGATACGTGGGGTAATTCTTGGTTGAGTGGTTGTGCTCTGGGATGATATACACCAGATACGTGGGGTCATTCTTGTTTGAGTGATTGTGCTCTGGGATGATATACACCAGATACATGGGGTAATTCTTGGTTGAGTGGTTGTGCTCTGGGATGATATGTTCCAGATACTTGGGGTAATTCTTGTTTGAGTGGTTGTGCTCTGGGATGATATGCTTCAGATACATGGGGTCATTCTTGGTTGAGTGGTTGTGCTCTGGGATGATATACACCAGATACGTGGGGTAATTCTTGGTTGAGTGGTTGTGCTCTGGGATGATATACACCAGATACGTGGGGTCATTCTTGTTTGAGTGGTTGTGCTCTGGGATGATATACACCAGATACATGGGGTCATTTTTGGTTGAGTGGTTGTGCTCTGGGATGATATACACCAGATACATGGGGTCATTCTTGTTTGAGTGGTTGTGCTCTGGGATGATATACACCAGATACATGGGGTAATTCTTGGTTGAGTGGTTGTGCTCTGGGATGATATATACCAGATACATGGGGTCATTTTTGGTTGAGTGGTTGTGCTCTGGGATGATATACATCAGATACATGGGGTCATTCTTGTTTGAGTGGTTGTGCTCTGGGATGATATACACCAGATACATGGGGTCATTCTTGTTTGAGTGGTTGTGCTCTGGGATGATATACACCAGATACTTGGGGTCATTCTTGTTTGAGTGGTTGTGCTCTGGGATGATATACACCAGATACATGGGGTCATTCTTGGTTGAGTGGTTGTGCTCTGGGATGATATACACCAGATACTTGGGGTCATTCTTGTTTGAGTGGTTGTGCTCTGGGATGATATACACCAGATACATGGGGTCATTCTTGTTTGAGTGGTTGTGCTCTGGGATGATATACACCAGATACTTGGGGTCATTCTTGGTTGAGTGGTTGTGCTCTGGGATGATATACACCAGATACATGGGGTCATTCTTGGTTGAGTGGTTGTGCTCTGGGATGATATACACCAGATACATGGGGTCATTCTTGGTTGAGTGGTTGTGCTCTGGGATGATATACACCAGATACATGGGGTCATTCTTGTTTGAGTGGTTGTGCTCTGGGATGATATACACCAGATACATGGGGTCATTCTTGGTTGAGTGGTTGTGCTCTGGGATGATATACACCAGATACATGGGGTCATTCTTGGTTGAGTGGTTGTGCTCTGGGATGATATACACCAGATACATGGGGTCATTCTTGGTTAAGTGGTTGTGCTCTGGGATGATATACACCAGATACATGGGGTAATTCTTGCTTGAGTGGTTGTGCTCTGGGATGATATGAGATACTTGGGGTCATTCTTTTTGAGTGGTTGTGCTCTGGGATGATATACACCAGATACATGGGGTAATTCTTGTTTGAGTGGTTGTGCTCTGGGATGATATACACCTCTGGGATGATATACACCAGATACGTGGGGTCATTCTTGGTTGAGTGGTTGTGCTCTGGGATGATATACACCAGATACGTGGGGTCATTCTTGTTTGAGTGATTGTGCTCTGGGATGATATACACCAGATACATGGGGTAATTCTTGGTTGAGTGGTTGTGCTCTGGGATGATATACACCAGATACGTGGGGTAATTCTTGGTTGAGTGGTTGTGCTCTGGGATGATATGCTTCAGATACATGGGGTCATTCTTGGTTGAGTGGTTGTGCTCTGGGATGATATACACCAGATACATGGGGTAATTCTTGGTTGAGTGGTTGTGCTCTGGGATGATATACACCAGATACGTGGGGTCATTCTTGTTTGAGTGGTTGTGCTCTGGGATGATATACACCAGATACATGGGGTCATTCTTGGTTGAGTGGTTGTGCTCTGGGATGATATACACCAGATACATGGGGTCATTCTTGTTTGAGTGGTTGTGCTCTGGGATGATATACACCAGATACATGGGGTCATTCTTGGTTGAGTGGTTGTGCTCTGGGATGATATATACCAGATACATGGGGTCATTCTTGGTTGAGTGGTTGTGCTCTGGGATGATATACATCAGATACATGGGGTCATTCTTGTTTGAGTGGTTGTGCTCTGGGATGATATACACCAGATACATGGGGTCATTCTTGGTTGAGTGGTTGTGCTCTGGGATGATATACACCAGATACATGGGGTCATTCTTGGTTGAGTGGTTGTGCTCTGGGATGATATGCTCCAGATACATGGGGTCATTCTTGGTTGAGTGGTTGTGCTCTGGGATGATATACACCAGATACGTGGGGTCATTCTTGGTTGAGTGGTTGTGCTCTGGGATGATATACACCAGATACATGGGGTCATTCTTGGTTGAGTGGTTGTGCTCTGGGATGATATACACCAGATACTTGGGGTCATTCCTGGTTGAGTAGTTGTGCTAAGCAAAGTAAGTTGTTCTCTTGTTTCATTGTCTTAATGTCAGCTTCTAACTTCAGCACAAGGGAACTTAGGGAGGCAATCTCTAGTGACTGCTCAGATACCTCCGCCTCACTTTTGTGTCCCTATTGCCCAATTGTCTCTCTGTTTGCCTCAGCTCCATATTCCACTCAGAAAGCATGTTCTTTTATTGCCGGGTCTACTTCGGGGTCCACATTAGCTTGGTATGATTTTTGAGCTGGATGCTGCAGTGTTAGATATATAATAGTTCTTGCAGGGCCACTACTGGCAGTATCAGTAGCCACTATTGGGACGCTATCAATGCCATTGGTAGTATGGGTATCAGACACCGGTATCATAGCAACAGCGCAGTCAGGGTTTGACAATATTACTACATGACTAGATACTACCACGGGTCGGGGCAATACAGTCATTTGCTAAAAGTTTAAGACCAGGCGCGATTTTTAAGCATTTTGCGGTATGGCATCAGATTGCATCAGATAATGTCTGGATTGCATCATCCTATTTGGGCCTTGAGGCAATACGCCTAGTCAGTACTTCCAGCTCATTTGTCTGCTGCTGTCAGTATCGATTAGGTGTTTTTCAGTTTTGTCTTCATCCCTGAAATGGGCAAAAAATCGTCTTAGACAGAGGTTCTAAGGGCACCAATAGTGACTCTACATGGAGAAGGATATACGGAAAGATACATTAGTGCTAAATTACATTATTCCAAGACATCCGTGCACAACGCCATCGTAAAATTCAATACTTATGGCACGTTTCGTGACAGTAAAAAGAATGGCCGTCCACGGAAAACTACGCTCAGGGATGACCATGCAATGAGACGCATCGTGATGCGCTCGCCAATGAGCTCATGCAAGAAAATTCGGGCTGCTTTACGCTTAAAAGGTACGGAAATAAGTCTCAGTACTGTTTCGAGACGTCTCAGCAAGGAATTTGGGCTCAAGTCCAGCAAGCCGGCCCGGAAGCCACGCCTGACACCTGTGATGAAAAGAAAGAGACTGGACTTTGCCAGACGACATCGCCACTGGACTCTCGCGCATTGGAAGAAAGTGTTGTTCTCAGATGAATCGACCATGCAACAGTATACAATTATACCTCGCAATAGGCACGTTAGGCAGCCAAGCGATTTGATGAGAAATATACACCAGCCACAATGAAACACCCGCCAAGTCAGATGATTTGGGATGCCATGTCATTTTTTGGCCCTTCTGGTCTGTATTTTATTCCACCTAACACCACTATGAATGGACGTATGTACGTGGAGTTGCTGAAGGAGAAGCTGAAACTGCATATGGACATCCACAAATGTACGATTTTCATGTAAGATGGCGCTCCTTGTCCCCGATCCAATGTAGCCACTGATTTCCTCAAGAAGAACAAAATCTCCGTGCTGGAATGGCCTGGGAACAGCTCAGATCTAAATCCCATTGAGAACCTGTGGAATATAATGAAGGATAAGGTGGCAGACAAACAACCATCAAACGCTCAAAACTTGAAACAAGCTATTAATGACGTTTGGGTCACCAATATCACCCAGGTGTACTGCGAATCTCTGGTTTCTAGCATGCCACGTCGCATCCAGGCGGTCATTGACAGCAAAGGAGGCCACACTAAATACTGAAAAGTAGAGACACTGACACTTTTGGACGACCTAAAGTTTCATATTATGTTGTACTACGTTTACTTGGCGAAATAAACTGATATAATGTTATGTGAAGGCCAAAAAATCATAGTTTTGTCAAATTTCTTCAAAAAATCGTGCCTCGTCTTAACCTTTTGCAAATGACTGTAGATCGTCTGTGACAGTTCCACTCGAGTTGCATGTGTATGACCCCTTGAATCTCTAGTGGGGATAGTTTATCACACATGTAATGACCCCAGTGGTCTCCTTGATCACAGTAGATAGCGCGACTGAGACAGTTCCTTCGACAAACAATACACTTCATATTCGCTTGTTCGGTCATTGGCTCACTTTCGGGGGTTCTATTCGGTGATTCTATACCAGAGATTGCCATATCCCGGCCATACACCACAACGGATTGACCCGTATTGTGATCACGTAGCTCAACTTCATCAGGGCGGATTCCTCCGAGTGAGTTCAGGTCGGAATCAGTATTTTCACCGAGTGGATTTGAACTAGAGTCGTACGCTTTCACATATTCTGATATAGCATTTCGGAGTTGAACTTTGAGCTCACACAGCTGAGGACTATTACCCACAAGCTTTGATTGGATTAGGGCCAGGTCATCATTGACGAATATACTTTGATCATTTCCATTTGCCAATATAGAGCACTTTGTATGATACAAGTTCACAGTGTATGCCACCTTACGCTTAAATCGGGATTTCATTTTATTGGTTTCAGACACCACAACATCATTATCATCCTTTATTTGTGTGATTTATGATTGTTTGCCATCGTGACCAATATATGTCGAGTGTATCTCCGCGCGCAATAGTTCCTATAGGACAGCCTGGCAATAGATACGAATTCCGCGACGTGTTTGAGTTATCTCAATGGGGTTGATCCTGTGTCACGCGTCGAGTTTGTTTTTCGTAGCTTTGTTTGTCTTGAGGGAATAATTTACCCGATGAAGATTGACATATTTCTGATGCGACGGCGGCGGTGTAGCGCCTACTCGGGCCACTGCACTTTGCGGTACGTTTTGCAGCAGATGTGTCCGTGTGTGTTTGCCTGAGCGGATGTAGAACTACGTGTCCGGCCAGGGTCTTTTTGTCTGATATAGGCATTAGGCACGACCGGCAGCACGTCTCTTTCGTGGGGTACCTTTAATTTTATTTGTGTCACTCCAAAAGGAGGGTTCCCCTCTGGTACTTGGATCTCTGATCAAAGGAAATAGTGATTCACCCTTGACAATTAACTAGGGAAAACTATGCCAACTCACTTGTATTTTTCGATACAGGAACACTCACCAATAAGGGACAAATCGCCAACTTCACACCAGTATTATTAATCACCAGTAAGATCCAGCGGGTAAAAGTTCGGTAATAATTGATCAAATATCATATAAAATTGATATCCTTCAGGGTTAAATCACACATAAAACATTCCAGGGTATATAGTCGTTCCCAAGAACTGTAAAAAGGATATCTTCTGTTGTAAATTCAGCAGTAATTCTATAAAAATGTCATTGCAAAAATAGCAAAATTGTAAATCCACCGGAACCGGAATCAACAACTAATCACCGGCTTCGATATATTTTAACGATACGACCACTCACTTTCGCGAGTTATCCGAAATAAGTTAAATATGTCATACGAATTACCTTGGCAGGTTGAGAGCATTAAGAATCACAACCCTCGAGATTAGGAGACTAAGGGCGTAACTAACTGATGTGTTCTGAATGTGTCAGTGGTTAAAAAGGTACAACTCCAGCTGGCTTCCTCGTCGAGGAGAATACTGCACCAAGAGGGTATCCTTGTAAAATAGTTCTCTTTCTACATTCATATAAGGCCCAACGTATCCAATGATGCAGTATTATATACGGTATACACTGCCTGCTCGGCGTCTCTCACAGGCCCAACAGGGAAGCAATTCCGGCCGCTGGAAACAATATCCAGTGGGTTAGAGATAGAGACCACCACTCTGTGAGTCCTTGACAGGTTACCCATTTACCCCTGTGTGGGATATTTTACTTCCCCTGGTACAGACACCAGATAGAAGGGACCAACGGCTTTTAGCGGCTGTTCCAAAAGACACAGGCAAAGTAGGGTGAACGAAACTACCTAAGTTTTGAAACGGCGTCAGTAGTAGAGAGAGGCTCGACAACCCCGTCCAGGAATCAAACATCAAAGGACATCAAAGGGTTTGCCTCAGTCATTCCAAATGGTGCCTACTTATAAAAAAAAGAAATGATTAATGACCTGTCAAAAAAATCTACTTATCTTAATTGCTTGCTGACATCCTACTTATAAAAAAGTATTAAAAAAAGTTTGATTAATAACCAGTTGACCCCTTTTTATAGTCACCGCGGGTTCATGTAAGTGCGGTTCGTGTAAGTGTATAGTTGTATAGTGCTGACCACTAGTGATTATGCGTAATGCATAATAAGGCAGACAGTAGCGCCTCTAGTGCAAGAATGAGTAGACACTTATGTGTAAGGTTATAAAAATCGTGGTTATGTGTGAGGTTATGAAAACTCGTGGTTATATAGACGTAAACAAATAGTGTTGTGTCGCCTATAGGGAAAAGAAAGAGTATTTGAAACCAAAGTAGAGAGTAGCGCCTCTAGTGCAAGAATGAGTAACCAGACATTTATGTGTAAGGTTATGGAAATCGTGGTTATGTGTGAGGTTATGAAAACTCGTGGTTATATAGACGTAAACAAATAGTGTAGTGCCCCCTATAGGGAAAAGAAAGAGTATTTGAATCGTGTTTGTGTACTAGCCAGGGAAAACTTGAAGACTTATTAATATTATTCGGTCACTAGCCTAAATAAATAAATAAATAAAAGTACTTATATAGCGCCCAATGAATTAAAATTGCCCTCGGGCGCTTTACATACATTCACACGTATATAATAGTATTTTACATTAAAAAATGCTAACTAACAAATAAATATGTAAAAAATATACCATTACCTTAAATACAGTTACTCAAAAAAAGAGAGATCATTAAAAAAACGTTTAAACAAATTAAGACATTCTTAAAAAACTACTATAAATACATTAATTTATACAAGAAGAAAAACCATAAATATGTTAAGAAACTAATAAAATAAAAAAATATATTTATCAATAGAAAGCACATAAAATGTCCTCTTCGATGAATTATAAAAACGCTTGTTTAAAAAGGTGAGTCTTCAAAATAGTTTCAAACACTTGTAATGATGTTGCTGTCCTGAGTGTAGGAGGCATATTGTTCCATAGAACCGCCGAGCAAACCGCGAAACGGTGATCACCATGAGTAACAGATTGTGAGGCTGGTACGAACAAAAGGCGAGGCTGCGAGGTAGATCGTAGAGTTCTGTTGATGGTACGGTAGCCAATTAACTCACTTATGTAGTCCGGCGCTAGACCATTCAAGGCACAATACGTAAACACCAGCTCTTTGTAGGTCGGTCTCAAATGAACGGTTAGCCAGTGTAAACGCTGCAACACGGGCGTGATGTATTCGTATTTCCTCGTGCGAGTAATTAGGCGAGCGGCACCGTTCTGCACCCTTTGTAGACGTTACATCACCGTGTGTGGAAGACCATAAAGAAGTGCATTCCCATAATCTAAACAAGTGCGTGAACAAGTGTCTTGCATGATTCTTCCGTCAGATGTGGCCGAATTCGCCCAATGTTTCTAATATGATAGTAGCAGCTTTTCACTGTGTTGGCAATCTGCTGTTCCATTTTTCAGGTTGCTATCAAATAGCACACCCAAACTGCGCACACTCGATGATGGTTGAATTCGATGGCCGGCTACTGTGATGTATACATTGGCAGGCAGACTGCCGCGTTTCTTCGCTGGAGAGAAAACGATCGCCTCGGATTTCTCTCTGTTCAGTTTTAACTGGTTTCTAGTCAACCATGCAGCCACTTCCGCAACACACAATTCCACCTTGGCCAGTGCCGCCACAATTGATTCATCTCGTTCAACCGTGAGGTAGATTTGAATGTCATCAGCATAACAGTGATGCTCCATGCCGTGTTTAGCAACAATATCTCCGATAGGTTTGGTGTACACGCAATACAAAGTAGGGCCCAACACCGACCCTTGGGGGACGCCACACGCCAAGATTGACTCAACCGACTCGGCACTTCCCACTGCCACTTTCTGATACCGTTCGCTAGTTTATGATTTCAGCCACGCAAGTGCCTTATCGGTGATACCGAATGAGTGTTCAAGTCGAGTCATCAACAACTGATGATCGACTGTGTCAAACGCGGACGACAAATCAAGCATCACGAGAATTGTTGTACATTTCCTATCCAGTGTCGCGGCAATGTCATTCTTGACACGGATTAGAGCTGTTTCTGTGGATTGTCCACGACGGTATGCAGACTGAAAAGGGTCGTGCAGAGCATGTTCATCAACGTGCGTGCCAATTTGTTTTGCAACGACTTTTTCAACCAATTTCGACACAAATGGCAACTTCGACACTGGCCGGTAGTTGCTCAAAATGTCTTTATCCAGCGTAGGCTTTTTTAGGAGATTTTTAACGATTGCATGCTTGAAGTCAGCAGGTACATTTGTTGAGGTGAGAGACGCATTTATCGTAGCGGTGATTAGTGGAACTAACTCATGCGAACATTGTTTTAGCAGCCACGTCGGTACTGGATCTAATTCACATGACTTAACCGGAATGGATGCAACTAATCGTTCAACGTCCGATTCAGCGACTGTCTCAAAGCAGACTAGTGGCACACCACTGAATGCCGCGTCGCTGCTCATAGCAGCCAACGTAATATCCGAACGATCCTCACCGCAGTCGACTGTATTTTCTGATGTTAGAAACTGTCTCAATAAAGTGATCACCAAAGCCTTGTGCCATGTCCACCGGACACACATACGATGGCATTGTCGTTATGCCACTATTGCCCATGAGGTTTCTTGTGATGCAAAATAGTTGTTTTTGGTCATTTTTGCAGTTGGCGATCTTAGCCGTGTAGTAGTTTCTCTTTGTGGTAACCAGCATGTTGTTGAAGACCACACATTGAGCGCGATATGCCTGTCGATGTACCTCAAGACGAGTTTGCAGCCATTTGCGCTCATCCCGCCGTTGACGCTGTTTCTCGTCACGAAGCTCGTCAGTGTACCACGGACAGTCCGGTCGCAATGTTATGGTCGTCTTCCGCAGTGGGGCATGTTTGTCAACAAGCCGACGTAAGCCATTGTTGTATGTGGCAACCATGTCACTAACGGATGCCTCACTGTTTATGTCACGTAGCAAAGAGGTAATGTCACGTTTGAAATCAGGAAGACGTATATGACGCAATCGTCGAAAAACTATCTCTTTACGCATTCGAGCAGGCTTTGTGGCATTTACACAGAACATTATGGCCATATGATCAACGGATGGATTTTCATGTGTGTCACATAAGCACGGGTCATACACACTCGGTCGTGTAGTCACTATTGCACTGTTGTTTCGAACGATAACTACATCCAGGAGGTGACCTTTATTGTGCGTGGCATCTGTAATTATTTGGTTCATGCCACGGTCAGCGAGCGTCTCAGAAAAATGCCGTGCGTCAGGATCTGATATAATGTCAAGATGGAAGTTCAGATCGCCGGTAATAACGATGTCATGCGGGTCCAGCATCACGGTGTCCATGTATGCTGACCACTGCTCGAAGAAAACAGACGTTGTAAAGGCGTTTCGTTTTGACGGTGGCGGACGGTATATAAGACCCAATCTGAATTTGGCGCCACGTGTCGTAATATAATAGTCGGCATGTTCAAAATGGGTAAATTTAGGGCTATTATGACTTGATGTCACATTCTCAACTTTCATGCCGGACTTATACATTAAGCCCACTCCACCACCGCGCTTCTGGGCAGGTTTTGACGTGGCATCGAACTTGTAGCGAGAGGTATGTTGAAATGTGTAGCCAGATGGCACAAGTTCTTTTATCACCTGATTTTCAGTGACTGTTCCAAGCCAGGTTTCTGTCAACGCTAATACGTCGATGTCCCTGGAAATTACCAGGTCTGCCAGCGACAAAGCTTTATTTCGAACTGGCCGAGCGTTGAGACAACACATCGTCAGTGGAACGTCACATGCATGATGTTTAATGCTGGACAAATTTACCAGATGGGCTGCATTATTTGCTCTGGCAACATTTGCATCTCGTGTAGCATACTCCAAATGGTGAGTAATCCGCGTTGGGATCGCGCGCTGTTTGCGCGTGCCCCCTCGTTTGCCACGCAAGGCTGGACGTGTCGCAGACACTCCTAAACGTCTTATTAAGGAATATGTTGCATCCGGCAATCGGGGAGTGACACCCCTGGAGCCAGGCCAAAGAGCCCGAATGAAGCACATCGTCGCACAATTACAGCCTGCCAAATTATGTAACTCACGGGCGTTGTCGACCACCAACTTCGTCAACGTCACGGATGGCTGACGGCATTCATTTATAACATTTAAAAATCATAGATAACGTACACTGTCTTGACGTATAAAAAGTGTACCGTGAGAATCACTGTAGTTTCACGAAAAAACAATGGTATTTGTGATCCTCAGTGCAGCGTAAATCCATTGAAAAACACGATCATTTCCAGAGAACAATTTGGCCTGCAGCCTGTTAGGCGCTTCCATTCACAGGTCCAGGTCGGTGTATTATTTGCGTGTGTTGTGAGCTAGTTATTTTATTCTGTCGCGTTCCTGTACAAACACGTTGTCTGTGACGTAATACAACGGCTGCTGGTATCGATGAATGATGACGGCATCGGTGACCTATGACTTCGACAGCGTCGGTGACCTAGTTAAGGCTAGCTGTAGGCGGGCGTACAAATTTCGGTCGTATGGCCGTGAGGCGGAACGGTAGGGGCTAAAAATAATGTAGACCGACGCTAACCGGAGAACGCGTTTTATTATTCATACTGTAACCTAGCTAGGAGTAAGACCGTTTTCTAATAAGTGTTCTGTATTATTAAGCTGAAGTTGGCTTTATAGTGGATTATTATTGTTAGTGCAAAAGTAGTTGGAATATAGAGGCCTATAGTAAATCGGATTTTACGACGAGGACTGTATTGTGAACAATTGAAAGGAGACGGTAAGTTATATATTTTTATTAGTCAGTCGTTCGGCGTACCGCTCGAGTTGTTCAGTGTAAGAAATCACGGGACCTGGGTCAATACTATGTCTTTTAGCGTAGTAGAGATGGTATCACAACGGTAGTTCAAAAACATACGCGTGAGGCGCTGTAGCTGCGACATCAGTAGTTTCGGGCTCCGTATCTCCTAGGAGGACCACCGAAACCGCCGCCGGGGTACGGTGAACGAGCGGGCCCGGGATAAGGACCGAAGCCATCCCCCACCTGGGCACGAGGCGATCGCGGCGTGGGCGGCGGTAGCGCTCGGCGATCAGCCGTTAGCGGTGGTGGGAGTAGTAAGAGCGAGCTACGTCCCCGGCCAACAGCTGATGGTGACCGCCGCGAAAGGACGCCATGGCTTCGGCCAAGAGCACGCGGTGGCGTGGGCGACATTAGCGCTCGGCGAGCAGCAGTTAGCAGCGGTGGCGGTGGCGGGTGTAACGAGCCCCGGCCAACAGCGGGTGGTTGCGGTAGCAAAACAATGCCACGGCCCCGGCCAAGCGACTGCGGCTGCAGCGGTGACGGCGGCGAATTGAGGAGACTCCAGTCCGTAGGCACGTTAGTAGCCGGGGGTGGTATATCAAATCCATTCCAATTGAGGGGTAAATTTATCGATCTCAAATAGTCGACTCTGTAAACATTGACAAAATTATAGTTAGTAATATATATATTGAAGGAAAACAATTATTTGAGGGAAAATAGTAGAGTCTGTAAACATAGACAATGAGCATCCTAGTTAGTATCGAGTTAATGTTAAAAGCCGCCGCCACCTAACGGTTGCGATTCCCGTTTATAGGTAGTGTAGGAGCTCCGCCGTAGTTAATATCGTTTTCGGTGTTGACTAGGACGGACGCGCGTACACTCCGCAGAGAGAGAGAGAGACAGTCAGAGCTACCACCTACCGACGATGCCTGTCTGACCCGTATGCGGTCGCGCCGTCGATCGTCTAGAGGGGCACTCGTGCAATAATAAGCAGCAAAATGCACGAATTCCGATCGGAGTTAGACCTTTCGTAGCGGCGTAACAAGACATTTAGAGAACTGTGCTAGCGAAACTGGGGATGGCTGCAATTACCCGAAATGCGGGCACTCTTTTGCCTATCGTTATAATATGTTGAAATATCTGAGAAGTTCCAAGACCTGCGGTGAAAAAAAAGGAAACCCCCTGTCGTCGAAGTCAACGAGGAGCCAGACGCGAATGCCGCCAACGGTGCGGTGTCGGCCGGTCTACGGCGTATCGTTCACGAGCACTGGTCGAGTATACGCACGTCTACATCGCGCGGTCCTATCCAGTTGAGATATAATTATCAACTGACCGGTTGTTTGGACACGGGCGCGCTCGACTCCCGACTACGACTAATGTTCGAGGAGCAGACTCGAGTGTTTAAAATCAACCTAAGTTTTGGGTTTATTCTCCGACACAAAGAGACGGGTCGTTACAGGTACTTTCATTTGTTGTGTAACTGCTGCGGTCGCTACCTCGAATCGCCCGCTCTCATCACCGACGGCCCGTCGTTCGAACGCTTCCTCGAAGCCGTCCGACAACCCGACGTCCTTGAGTACGTTATAGCGCAGCGACCCGACTCGGGGTGGACCGCCGAATTGGTGACTAACGTTACCTACTTCCTCAACGCCATCATCCACCATCCTATCGGTTGTCTCGACGTACAACTCCCCACGTACCTCCGCCCCAACAAGGCGGTCGCCGCTCTGTGGTGCTTCATAGAAGAGACACTAGCGATGCCGCCGTAACTCATTTGACGGCCCTCCGCCTTAAAGCTCTACGCCGACTACAGCAGGATCACCAGCACCAGCACCAGAGTGAGTCCCTACGCGTTCACCGGCGTTCCACTGAACGAAATCGACCGGGTGGAGACGGTCTTTAAAACCAACGTGGTCGTTTATCGACTGACGGAGGAGGAGTAGCCCGGGAAAATGTCGGCCGAATTTATCCGCCGTTCCCTCTACCGGTACCCCACTACCATGAACGTGAACTTGTATGACACGCACTATTCGTATATAAGCGACGGCTCGATGTTCTGTCACACGTACCTATGCAGTAAGTGCGGTGAATCGCTGTGGCGAAGTGCCTTTCACTTACGGCGTCACGAAGCGACGTGCGAGGGTGGCGTTCGCCACGTCTTCCCCGGCGGTGTCTACCACCCGAAGCCGTCCGTGTTTCAACACTTGGAGGAGGAAGGTATCTACGTGGACGAATCCCTGCGCTACTATCCGTACAGGGCGACATTCTACTTTGAGTGTTACTTCGACAATCGTGACCTGCCGGCGGACAGCGCCAAATGCCGGTGGGTAGCCCGACACGAGCTACTCAGCGTAAGTATCGCCTCGAACGTCCCCGGCCACGAGACGGCGCAATGCTTCGTCACGACCAGGGATTCGAACGAGCTTGCGAAGTACCTGATCGTCGCCCTGGAGGCCGTGAGCTAAGCGGCATGCGCGGCTCTGCGACCGTCATATGACCCGACCTTCGAAGCGATCGCCGCGTTCGACGACGAATGGCGAGCCAAGTGTCGAGAGATGGAGGAGGCGTCGGCGTCGAATAAGAACCCGTGAACCGTACTCGCCGACCGCCTGTGGGCTCACATTCGCCAGCTCCCCGACCTGAACGTCGTCAAAAAGTATCTCACTCCCCTGTTCATGACCGAAGGACAGAACACATCGTCGGCCTTTACGATCAAACGTCAGAACAACTTGATGTGTCTAGCGACGGCGACACTCAAGTTCCTAGACATCACCAACTACCTAGCCCCCGGTTTCAGCTACGATAAGTTTCTGAAGGCCTACGGCTGCGAAGTGACGAAGGGACACTTTCCCTACGAGTACCTCGACGAGCTGCGGAAACTAGACGACACCGAACTGCCACCACGGGAGGCTTTCTACAGCCACCTAAAATGCTAAGGGATCTCCGCCGCGGCGTACGAAGGTAGCGTGAAAATGTGGCGCGACGAAGGGATGACGACGCTGCGGGACTTCCTCGTCTGGTACAATAACAGGGACGTGGCACCGTTCTTGGAGGCCGTCGACAAACAGTTCGTCTTCTACCAGCAGTGCCGCATCGATATGTTCAAATACGCCATTAGCGTACCGGGTCTAACGCTACTCTACCTGTTCAACGATCTCCCGGCGACGCTTCACTTCATTCTCTTCAACGAGCCTAACAAGGACCTGCACCGGTTCATACAATCGCAGATCGTCGGCGGTCCGTCGATCATTTTCGCGCGTCAACAGGAGGCCGACGTAACCGTTCTACGCCTAGCCGAGTACAGCGAGTCGGCGCGGACTTGTCGCTCGATCGTGGGGTGTGATGCGAACGGGTTCTACCACTAGGCTATCACGCAACACATGCCAACGGGGTGGTACACGCGCCGCCGTGAGGAGAACGCCTTTCGGCCGAAACGCGTGCACCGCTACGGTCGTGTGGCCGTGCAGTGGCTGACGTGGGAGGCCGAGCGGAAGGGGGTGTACATACGACACCAGCTCAACGGGCACGAGAAACGCGTCGGTAACTACCGGATCGACGGCTGGTGTCGGGAGTCGAAGACGGCGTACAAGTTCCAAGGCTGCTTCTTCCACGGCTGCCCGTGTACGGGGAAGGAAACGAACGAGGTTAACAGGAAGCCGATGACTCAACTGTACACCGAGACGAATGCCACCACAGCCTACCTCCGCCGCTTCGACAACGTCGTCGAGATGTGGGAGAGCCAGTGGCGCGAGGTGAGACCGTCGCCACTACGCGGTCAACGATCTTGAAGGCCGTACTCGACGACACTCTCTTCGGCCTGATAGAGTGCGACATCGCCGTCCAGGACGCGCTGCGCGACGCCTTCGTCGTGATGCAGCCCGTATTCAAGAATACCTACATTACGCGCGACGATCTCAGCCCGTTCACGCGTCGGTACGCCGAAGCGCACAAGCTCCTGGCCCGGCCTCAGCGGACGCTCGTGGGGAGCTTTTTCGGCACCAAGATTCTACTCGCGACTCCCCTACTACGGTGGTATCTGGAGCACGGACTTGTCGTCGACCGCGTGTACCACATCGTCGAGTATGTCCCGATCGCGTGCTTTCGTCGCTTCGGCGACACGGTCTCCGCTGCGCGACGCGAGGGCGACACCGACCCTGACAAAGCCTTCCTCGCCGACACGTTTAAACTTCTTGAAAACAGTTCCTATGGGAAAACTATCACGCGGGTCGATCTCCACAGGGAAATCAAGTACTGCATGGCTACCGGCGCCACGATGCTGGTCAACGATTGACGCTTCCGGCAGCTCGACGTCGTCGTACCCGAATATCTCTACGAGGTGGCGATGAACAAGCGAACCGTCCGGTTCAACCTGCCCATCCAGATCGACTTCTTCGTGTACCAGTACGCCAAACTACGTATGCTGGAGTTTTATTACAACTTCATCGCTACCTACTTGCCGCGTCCCCTGTTCCAGTACTGCGCAATGGACACCGACTCAGCGTATTTGGCCCTCGCGGGTCGGGGCGTCGACGAGCTCGTGGAGGAGGCCAAGCGCGAGCACTACTTTCGCCACAGCGGGGATTGATTCCCGTCGGAGTGCTGCGACGATCTCGCGGAGGCGTACGTACAGTGCCGAGTCGTCGGCCGACCATGGGACGCGCCCGCCGAATGTTGCGTGAAGCGTCGTACGTACGATAAGAGAACGCCGGGCCTCTTCAAAGAGGAATGGTCCGGCCACGGTATCGTCGCGCTCTGCAGCAAAACCTACTACTGTTTCGTTGCCGCCGCCGGGGATAAGTACAGCACCAAGGGGTTGAGCATGCGTCAGAACGACATCGACAAGGAAGTCTTCCTCGCCGTGCTGCGCGGACAACGGAGCGGTAGCGCATGGAACCGCGGCTTCCAAGTGAAGGAATCGTCCGTGCTGACGTATATTCAGGAGCGCGCGGATTTGAGCTACTTCTACGCCAAACGTCGCTTGCTCGACGAAGGAGTCACTACGGCTCCTATATTCGTATAAACACTACCCTACCCTACCCTAACCTGTATGTATGTATGTAGGTAGGTAGGTAGGTAGGGAAATAAAGAGTGAACAATAACAACGTAGTTTTCATCGTCTTTTATTTGTCACTACTAAGCGAAAGCGAAAATTCAATGCGGTTTTAGCCAGTCGAAACCGAGACAGTCGTTAGCCTCCCTATCGGGGCCGAACAGGCACTGGAAGCCCTTTAACGGCATACCGCGGCATCGTAAGAGCAGGTAGGCGACACAATATTGTCCGCATACGTTAGATACCCCGCTCTGCAGACTCTTGTCATTGTACGTCCACGAGTCGCAGTTACGGCGAAGGAAGGCGCGGGAGTCGGCGTGTAGTCGGCTCGCGGGTCGGCGTCAACGTAGACGGCCACCCAGTGTTCCCCCGGTTCGTCACCGTCATCGGCCGTCGGGTAAGCGGTGAGCCGTCTTTTCGTTAGCTCATCTTTAGGTAGGACACCGATGACGACGTTTTTAGTGAACGCGTCGAGCTCCAGGCGGCGTATGAGCTGAAACTTGTCCATGCTCAGTAGTCGTACGCGACGTTCCGGTTCTTGTCGATCTCGAGCATCGTCGCGAACTCCCCGTACACGACGACGTTCACTGTCCGGACTACCGCCGTTGCGAGGTGGACCTCCACGCGCAGGTTCCCCTTACGCACGACGTTGAAATGATCACCGTCGCAACAGTCTTGCGACAGGTCGAAGCCGAAAGTGGTGTAGCCGCCGCCGAAGTCGAGGCGCGACAGATCGTTCCCCTCGTCCTCGTACGCTTTCCCCATCGCCCCGAAGAGGTTCGTATAGCTTCGGATGAAACGTCGAATCGCGAAGTTCGGTTTCAGCGGCTTGCTCGGCACCTGGCGTCCGATGACGTAGAGGGCGAGGAAGTTTATGTCGTGGTGCTTTGCCTTAAACGGGTTTTTATTGTAGGCCGTTATAGGCGTCAATCAAGCACATGAACACGCGTTTCGGAAGGTAGACGTTCTCGTGAGTATGAGACATCGTAACCTGCGGTATCTAGAACACATTGCAGTCGACTCGACGTAGCGGGTACTTGGCCATCCCCTTTATGAACGCTTTAATGTGACCGAGCTGGACGGCCGGATTAACCTTAAATTTTCGCACTTGCAGGAAGGTCTCCAGCAGCACGATTTTGAAGCCTGGATCGACGACCGCTCCTATGAGCGCGAAGGCGTCCTTGCTTCGCACCAGTCGGATCTTTACGTCGACACCGTTCAGTAGGTACTGGTTTTGCATGAACACGTCGGCGTGCAGGCGTCCCATCATGTCCACCTCGCGACTGTTCCGTATGAAGAGGCGCCGCTGCGCGTACCTGTTGATAGCATTCGCGGTCGCTTCCATGTACCCGGCGGTGTCCTTGTACCACAGACAACCCACGAGCTGCGCGTTTTTGGCGTAGGCACCGTAACTCAGCAGGGTTTCGATATAGGCCCGGTACGGTTACGTATTTGTCGACGGCGTCACGAGCGTGCCGTTCAGCGACACGTCGACTTAACTGAACATCGAATGCAGAAAACTGTTGACCGGGCCCACGACGCTACCGTCTACAAGATCGGTACCGTCCCCTGCACCACTTTGAATGGCGCGTACAGTCTAACGCTCGCCAGGTCCAGATAGTCGTCTCCCGTTCCCTGGACGAGGAACTCGATAGGGCCGCCCGCGTCGAGGGCCGTCAGCGGCTGGTGTTCGATGCACTGACCGCTCTCGATGCTCGTCTGCGTCATCGGGACGCTGAACAGGTCCAGTTCTCTCTTTAGGTCCTCGCACGACTTTCGATGCACGAACGCCATTCTACTTGGTGAATATGTCGCTCGACGCCTGTTTCTTTCGCTGACGTTTCTTCTTAATAGGCGTCGACGCTTTACCCGGCGGTTTTATATCGTTCGCTTTTCGTCGTCGTCGCTTTTTCGGCGGCGGCTGGTGCTGCTTATTCAACAGACCGTCGAGAAGGTCGGCGCCCGCCTCCTTCGCACGTCGTTTTACCGACTGTTTCAAATTCTCGCAGGTGACGAAGTCCTGCGCCAAGCGTACGCCCTTATTGAGAGCGCGCTTTCCCAGCGCCAAGGACCCTCCTTGATAAGAGGTAAGGCGCTTCGAAATAGGCTGCCGAAGAGTTTGCCCAAGCAGTGTCCCCGCTGTACTCAACCGCTGACGAAGACCGGTAGGTTACCGCCGACCTGTCGAGAGTAGTAGTCCTCGTACGCGTTGCGGCCGGCCCTCGCTGCCATCAAAACAGTTTAGATTTGCAGCGTCTGATGTGAAGCGTCAACACGAGTTTCCCCTGTTCGAATGGTATCGGTTGACCGAGTTCGTCTCTTATATCTATCTCGACCGAGTCGAACTGTTTCCGATGAAGAGGTACGTATTGGACGCGGTCGAAGACATTCGATATAGTAAGCCCGTTCGTACCGTAGACGGGGATGATTCGGAGGAGCGGGTCGAAAACGTCACCGACGATGCGCAACTCCACGATGTCCGTGTACACGTACATGGTGTAGACTCCCCGATGCATCTCCACAGTATATTTTCCCTCGTACTTGTAGGTATATGCGGCGGGTATGGTGCTGATGATGACGCCGGAGGTGACGGAGTCGCGCCGCCCGATGACGAAGTCGGCGTCGTACCCCGGCGCGTCGGGTCTCGCGATAACGGTCGATTCGAAGCCTAGTGTGCTCTTCAGGTGGCTCCGAGGGGGTATGTTAAATTCGACACTCGGCGTAGACGCAGCTTCATCCGGTTAAAAATGGGGCTGTACTCCAGGCGGGCCTTGACTTTATCTTTGCTCAGTCTCGTCAGTGACTCGTTGATTTTGTGCATAAACTCGTAGGCGCTGTTGTAAAAGCCGTAAGGGATGTTGCCTTGCCGGTAAACATCATTACCGTCTGAGGCGGTGTAAACGCCCCCCCGCCTTGAAAGCCGAGAAGAAGTACGCGTCCTCTTCTCTCACGTTGTACCAGGAATGCGGGTACTGTAGCGCCACCAGCCCGCATTACCACTGCCCCGACAGGTCGATGCGTTGCGGTAGATTCGTGGTGTAGTGAGTCAACGTGTTTTCGGGATGCGCTTTCATAGAGGCATTGCTCGGTGACGTCAGATAAAAGTCAGACGATGCCATCGCGTTTCATAGACGGATTCGGTAGTAGGTAACCGAGACAGCTACTCAGCAGGTTGGAGTCGCCCTGGCCGCGCCTTAGATTGTATATACTGACTGTGATAACCGTGTACAGTACGACGATCTGACACAGGAAGGTGATCTCGGCTTTATAGCTTTCGTTGCCGCAGAGACGCCATGGAACGTGTTCGCGGACGTCGTCGACGGCATCGGTCGCGTCGACAACGGTTGTTACAACGGTGGATGTGGCGGGATCTTCGGCGGTAGTAGTATTCGTTGTCACCTCGTCGGTCATTGTCGCACGACTGCCGTCTGACGATACAACTTCCTCTCTTTATCATACGCGCGAGGAACGACGCGTTGCAATCCTCCGTTTTGTGCAGTCGCACGCACCCCGAGTGTCGCGTCCAATGCCGCATGATTACCGGGGCATTCGTTGCCGCAGAAACACCATGGAATGTATTCGTGGAGTCGTGGTCGTCGTCGATAGCATCGGTCGCATCGACAAGGACGGATGTGGCGGCGGCGGCGGCGGTCGTTATCATCTCGTCGGTCATCGGCGGTCGTTGTCACCTTGTCGGTCATCGTCGCACGACTGTCGTCTGTCGATACAGCATCCTCCGTTTTGTGCAGTCGCACGCACCCTTCCAACGCCGCATGACTACCGAGGCGGTGCACCTACCCTTTATACTCCACGAGCGCTTTGGCGTCGATCCAGCTGTTGAAGGAAGCCGGACAACCGCCCCATTTCACGAGCACATCCACATCGCCTCCCTTACGTCGCCGACGCTGTAGAACAGCCTCCACGCGATACAGTTTATCCTTCGGGACGGTTACTCGTTGCAGATCCGGTTCGTAAAAGTTGCCGTCTAGAAGCGTTCCGGCGTCGTCCCTCAATCGGTAGACGGGAGGGCCGAACGGGTGCATTTCTACGAGGGTGAAGAGCTCTTCGCTCTAGTTAGCCATGTACTCTTTCTTGAACCGACCCTTCGCCTTGCTGATGCGTTCGCGATCTCCCTCTCGCAGTTTCGGCTTGCTTCCTCGATCCTCGCCGGCGTACAACCGCTGCCACACACTTTCCTGGTTCGCGGCGTTGAAACTCGCCGGTGTCCTACCGATGCTTTGTAGGCGTTGTTGTACGACCGCACGAAGTCCGGCAACGGCTCTACGTATCTCAGTGTCTGATGCTTCGTGAAGTACCTCCACATGCGGGTCTTTAGCGTCCGATTGAATCTTTCCACGACACTCGCTTTAGTCTCCTCGTTGTGCGTCACGAAGTGGTGGACGCCGTGTTCCGTCAAAAGTTTCTGAAAGGGTCTGTTGAGAAACACCGTCTCCTTGTCGGTCTGCAGCGCGTTCGGCGGTTGCTCCTGCTGCTGCAGCATGTTCTCGATGGGCGTAACGAGGGCCGGACCGGCTTTTCTCTTCAACGGGACGGACCATGACCGCTTCAAAAAGACATCGATGACAGTCAATTGGAACGTTATACCGTCGTTGTGCTTTTTTAGTTGAGCTACGACACTCGCTTTAGTCTCCTCGTTGTGCGTCACGAAGTGGTGGACGCCGTGTTCCGTCAAAAGTTTCTGAAAGGGTCTGTTGAGAAACTCCGTCCCCTTGTCGGTCTGCAGCGCGTTCGGCGGTTGCTCCTGCTGCTGCAGAATGTTCTCGAAGGCCGTAACGAGGGCCGGACCGGCTTTTCTCTTCAACGGGACGGACCACGACCGCATCAAAAATACATCGATGACCGTCAATAGGAACGTTATACCGTCGTTGTGCTTTTTTAGTTTAGCTACGTCGACGACATTGGCTTGCCACTGCTGGTTTCTACCGCCTACGATAACGCAACGTCGTTTGAAACGACGTTTGACCGGCTTGTGAAGCGTTTAGGCGTGCTGTTCCGATAGCCACTGCTTGACGACCGGCTAGGGTACTACAGTCGCCCGGTGCAAAGCGTCGACGCCGCCGTAACTGCCCGCCTGTTTCGGGTAGAAGTAGGCGCGCTTCAGGCGGTCCCGTTGTTGAGGGCGGCGGCGCTTTTGTTGCGTACCAAGAGTCCGCCTGGACACCATGGCGATGATGGTGACGGCGAGTCCGATCGATTTACGAAAACTAATACACAGATATATAAAGCGAAGACCGTTGCGACTACGGCGAGGCCGACGACGACGACTACCGACCTTCGAGGAACATACTAGCTTGTGAGCGGCTCGGGCGTTTCAATCATTTTAATATTCCTCCCACTCGCGCTCTAGAGACTTAGTGCGACGACGACGTTTACTCGACCATTTCGTCGCCTGCTGCTGCTGCTACATGTACGCTCGATGCCGGGGCTTACCGACGAGCTCCATAGGGACGCCTTATACGGTCCCCGAACGCTTCCCATTCAACCGGCGGTAGCGCCTTCTTCCTTTGTCGCATGAGGTCGTTCAAGAGATCGACCATGTTACTTCCTGCGATAGGTTTACCGTCGTACACGAACTCGCCGCGGTCGTTACATCGACACAACGGGTCGGTTTTCATTTTCTCGATCAGGAGGTGGGCTTTAACTTTCAGAGTTTTCGGCATGCTTTCCACGATCTCACGCTCTATACCGCTCAGTGCCGTCGGCGGCAACGGCAGCGGCGCCCGCTGGCCCTCCTCGGTCACCACTTTCACCACGGACACGCGTACCGGTTGCGCCGCCCGAGACACTTCCATCGTATTGTAGCGACTCAGCAGTTGATTGTACGACGCCACCTTCTCTCGCACGGATAAATCCGCGCGGTCTAGAGCGTTCTTCATGTCGCTGTCCAGGCTACTCATCACACGCGACGTGGTCGTGCTCGGTGGCTTGTCGATTAACGGGAGGAGACTCTCCGCCAACCGAGGGTCTACCAACGCCACCTTCTTCGCGTGTTGCATCACCCGATAACCTGTCTGAGCAGCGGGAGAAGGACGGTGCACGCTAACGGGGCTAGCAGCACTGTCAGAAACCCGCCCGCACATGTTTGCAAGACCGACCGCTTCTGTTTGACGGAGAGCTGTTTCGACGTCAACTTTCGCAGATGCTTCTTGTATTTTGACAGTACTTTTTTGTTTCGCTGACAATTTCACGTTCCCTTTCAATATGTTATGCGCGCAGTCGCACAGACTACAGATGAACTCGGGGTGTTCGTTGGCTTTTCTCGGCTTTATATTCTTACAGGCATTCAACATCTGCAGACCTAAGATATGCTTCTTCACGCGCCTTGTCATCCTGACGCCTCCCGACGAGTGACGTCCGCGGCGACGCATCCCTCTGTTTATACTCTCGGCACGTAGACGTACTGAACGCGATCGTCGGGAAAAATAGCCGTACGCAAGCGCATATTTCCCAATGTTTCCTGTTTCAGATCCACCAGGAGATAACCGTAGGCTGATGACGTGGCCTCTTTGAAGGCTTCCATCATGTATTTGATTCTACCCGGATACATCTGTTTTGCCAGGTGACCTACTTGTCCGGCGTCCCGGGGACTCTTGAATAGCACCATGTATTGCGCATTTAGGCTGATTGTGCGGTTTTCTTTCCCTTTCGGAAAGAAATTCTGCAGAAGCTGTACGACGGACGTGTTACAGTGATGAATTTGTTTAGTGAACAAGGTCGTCGTCATCGAGTACTAGAAGCGTCCTCGTTTTCGCGTCTAAAATCTTCGGATCCGGTAAACCGTCTACGAATTCTATATCGGTTGTCATAGAGGCGTAGGCGGTTTGCCACTGGCCGTAAAACCACAGAATTTTCTCCGGAGGCGGCTCGATCATAGAAAACGCGAACTGTAGTAGACGAGTGACGAAAGTAGTCTTACCGCAACCCGCAGGTCCAGCTACTATACACGTAGAAGGGTGCTTCAACGACGTGTCCATATCGACGACTGGCGCGCTGGAAACGAGCGATGAATTTTTATTCGTTTCTTCTATATTTATAACGCACCTCCATCAACAATTTGCCGAGCATATTCTGACCTTCTTTTCCCCCGTTGGCGCTACCCAAAAAGGCTTCTTTTGACGGTACCCACTCCACCAATTCGGCGTCCCCGGTAGCCAATAAGGCGTCTTTCAACTTTTTCGACGCTCCGAACTTACTCATCAACGGGCTCTTCATACATTCGACCCTAACGGCATCCCAGTCGGCTCCCGTTTTCGTTTTCCTGATTACATAAATTCGTCGCTTCGCTATATACGCCGACCACGCCTCTTTGATATACTTCGCGTTTTCTTCGTCTTCATTAAACATTGCTTTTCTAAACTGATAGGCGTGCTCGATGGATCTGAAGCCCCGACCGTACGCCGCGACTTGACACGGATAAAAATTCGACAGGAACGACGACGAACCACCGAAACGTATAGGCTCCATACCACTGATCTAGAGACGTTACTGCTATTATAAAACTGACTACACCTCACGCATAACCACGATTTTTATAACCTTACACATAAGTGTCTAATCATTCTTGCACTAGAGGCGCTACTGTCTGCCTTATTATAGCATTACGCATAATCACTAGAGGTCAGCACTATACAACTATACACTTACACGAACCGCACTTACATGAACCCGCGGTGACTATAAAAAAGGGGTCAACTGGTTATTAATAAAAGTTTTTTTTATACTTTTTTATAAGTAGGATGTCAGCAAGCAATTAAGATACGAGATTTTTTATAAGTAGATTTTTATGACAGGTCATTAATCATTTTTTTTATAAGTAGGCACCATTTGGAATGACTGAGCCAAAACCCTTTGATGTCCTTTGATGTTTGATTCCTGGACGGGGTTGTCGAGCTCCTCTCTACTACTGGCGTCCCATCGATCGGCAGTCCGGCGCTCTACCGCGCGATCACCGCTCCCCACGTAAAATATGCAAAGACCACTTCAAATTTGTTATCAGAAAGTTTTAATTTTCGAGAAGAAGAGTAAATGAATGGAATGAATGTCAGAAATCGGTTGTCGATGTCGACCAGTATAACATTGTCTTAAGGGTCATAAAAAAAATTATTGACAAAGAACAGGTAGGAGGATTTTACGATCCCGCGTACTCCTTTGTCGACAACTCCTCAACTACACAATAGATGAGGAGGGGCAACGTAAATGAAGGTAATAATAACACACAATTACATCGATTACACAACCAAAACTACGCACGCTTTTACGAAACCGAAAACGCTTACAACGGATCCGTAATGAGACGTCGCAATCAGACACAGACACACATAATTGGCGGCTCAGGGACAACATCGAATCGTTCAATGATAGCGATAGCGGCACCGCGTGGTAAGAGCCACCCACAACGATATCGTAAACTGTGGTTAGACAGTCCAGTGCAATGTCTTGCAAAATGTTGCTGCTATTTTGTCAATTAAATTTAGCGTTAAATTTCAAAAATAACGCGTCGTTATCATTTACATCTGTCGAGATCACGACTACTGCCGTTACGTCTCCATGGTGGTTTATGGTGTAGCATTCTCTGGCAGGGTTTGGTGGCGATCGCGTGGCCTGTGAGCGTCGTTTGCGCCGTTATTTACGCAGTCGTCTATCCATTCATATACCTTTTCTCAGCTCTCGTTTTCCTCTCAGACCTGTTGCAACTCGAAATGTACCAGCCGAAGATTATTATGAGGAACCTAATAGATTCCGAGCCGATGTTTTAGTGCCTATGAGACTGCTATGTGTGCCCGCTGCGAAGAACAAACCAATGTCGCGAAACATAACGCAGATTTTGGTGGCGATGGAGACAATTACTGACCAACACTAAATGGACCCTGCGTATGATATGACGAGGAGTACGTAACTGCTTATAAGCACAGAGCGGAATCAATTACCAATGACGGAGCATATACTATACATACTGCGTAGTGTTTGAGATATAATAATAATCTTTATTGATACATAATGTTAAGTATATCACAGATGTAGCAGTAATATGAAACATGTATACATTACGTATCAAATGGAACGAAGCAACACATTGCTTGTGTTCCTTATTCATGTCATATATGCAATGAAATCTATGATTCGTGTAAAAAAAAAAAAAAAACATCTTCATAATAAACTAACAATTTATTTAATAATGCATTATACGAGTACCGTAAGTCTGAACATCAGGTACATCTTAACATGACATCATTATGCGAGTACCGTAACACTGAACATCAGGTACATCTTAACATGACAACATTACACGAGTACCGTAACACTGAACACCAGGTACATCTTAACACGACAACATTATACGAGTACCTAACACTGAACACAGGGTACATCTTAACATGACAAAATTACATTAAAGCAGCATTTAGCATATGTTTGCTAGAATTAGACGCTTGGTCCTTTGTTTGAACATATGAATAGATGTACAATATTGTAAATAGTTATTTGTAATAAATGTATTCCATATTTTAGGACCAACATAAGCCAAAGACAGTTGTCTACAATTAGTCTTGCAGAATGGTATTTTATATGTTACTTCCTGTCTTGTATTATATTTATGTGTGGATATTTGCAGGACAAATACATCATGATATATATCTGGCAACATACCCCTATTATGCTTGTACATTAGAATACAGCATAAATATTTATTTACGTCATAAATATTCATTATTTGATAAGATGTAAATAAAGGCTGCGTATGTTCAATAAATCCTACATGACTTATTACACGCAAAACTCGTTTTTGGAGTAAATGAATTTTAGCAAGGTATATATTCGGGGCCCTTCCCCAGACGACATTACAATAAATAATATATGGGTATATAAACATGTAATACAGGTTTAACAATGATTTGTTATCTAATTTGTTTGTCACCTTTTTTATAATACCAATATTCTTAGAAATTTTATTTGATATATATTTAATGTGTGTGCTCCAATTCAATGTATTATTTATAAGCAAACCCAAAAACTTTATCTCATGTACAGTGTTAATTTGTATGCCGTCTATGCAAATGTTATTACACCTCTCTCTTATACTGATCGTATTACTAAAGGTCACTGTGTGAGTTTTCTGTATATTCAAAGAAAGTTTATTAATGTTAAGCCATAAAGATAGTTTTTTTATTTCAGAGTTCAAAACATTTTCCATTTCATCTATATTGTTGCCTTGTATAAAGATGCTCGTGTCATCAGCAAACATAATGGTAAACGTTGTGTCAGATAAAGTAGATAAATCATTTATATAGATAAGAAAGAGTAAAGGTCCCAGAATTGAACCCTGCGGAACACCACATGTTATGTTTTTAAGGGAAGATTTTGTTCCATAGAATTTTACTCGTTGTTGTCTGTTACTTAAAAAGTTACGAATCCATTGGAGTATATTTCCTCTGATTCCATAATGTGTTAATTTTCTCAATAATATATTATGATTAACGGTATCAAAGGCTTTGGCTAAATCCAGAAATAACCCAATTACGTGCTCTTTGGTATCAATTGCCTTACTAATTTTGTCAATTAGCAGTGAAATAGCCATATCAGTAGAATATCCTTTCCTAAATCCAAATTGGGAATTAGACAAGATGTTATGTTTCATTATGTAATTCATTAATCTATTGTACATTAATCTTTCAAAAACCTTTGAAAATACAGGCAAGACAGAAATAGGCCTGTAATTATTAATTAATGATGTATCGCCATTTTTAAAAACAGGAACTATATCAGCTATTTTTAGTTGATCAGGAACATATCCTTGATCAAATGATAAATTTACAATGTAACTTAAAGGATCAAGTAGGTTGGAGAAGGCCTGTTTGACAATAATAGGTTTTATGCCATCCCATCCAGGACTAGAGTTTTTAAAATTCTTAATAATTCCCTTTATCTCATCTGGTGTGGTTGGCGACAAATACATTGAATTTTTATAGACTCCTTGGAGGTATTCATCAGGTCTCTCTGATATGACTGGTATTTTATCAGCCAGTTCTGGACCTATACTTGTAAAATATTCATTAAATGTATCAGCTATGCATTTTTATTTTTTGTTAATTTACCGTCAATTAGTAATTTGTCATTAGATAAAAATGCTTCCTTCCTTCCTATAATACTCTTTAAGACTATCCAGGTTTTTTTTAAATTACCCTTGTGCTGTTGAAGCTCATGTCGATAGTATTCTCTTTCTGCTACAGTAATAAGACAATTTATTTTATTTCTATATCTTTTATAATTAGTTTCATTGAAGACAGTCGGTTTTTTCAAGTAATACATATACAATTTGTTTTTAGTTCTAATGGAGTGTCGGAGTCCCATAGTAATCCACGGTTTATGTTTTCTTTTCCTAATAGTTGTGTTAGCTAACGGAAATGAATTATTGTATGCAACTAATATCTCATTAATGAATACAGAATAACATTCTTGTGGATCTCTGCATGCATAAACGTCATCCCAGCATATTTTATCTATACTCTCTTTGAATGTAGCAGTAGTCTGCGCATTATATATTCTAGTCGCTATTGTCATTTCTACCTTTGTGCTATCAGTATGTTTAGTGAGCAAAAATATTGGTAGGTGGTCAGAAATATCTGTATATATTATTCCATGCAATTGATAATTTGCACCAATTAAATCATTGCTGTATATATTATCGATGACAGTGGCAGTTGTTGCTGTTATTCTAGTAGGCTTGCTGATAAGGGGTATAAATGCCTGTTGGAACATTGCATCTATGTAATCTTGAGTTTCCGTGTGACTACCATAATTAAGTAGATTAATGTTAAAGTCACCCATTATGTAACACTGTTTATTATCAACCTTGAGAGTTTGTATAATATTGATAACATGTTCTGTGAAAGCAGTAATGTTTGTATTAGGTGGTCGATAGACAACACCTACAGTTGTTTTGTTATTGCATGTCTTAGACCGAGTCTTGATTTCAATAAAAACGCATTCCAGATATTCAGTTATGACACTCATTTCTGGTAATTCAGTACACTCAAGGGACTTACGAACATATAAGGATACACCACCTCCCTTCTTGGAGGGCCTAGTCAAATGTATACTTTTGTACTCTGGCAATTCATACAGATCAAGATTGTCATTATGTAACCAAGTTTCGCTTAGACCGATGACCGAGAACCTGTTATCGATCAGTGACAAGAAATCACCCAATTTGCTAATGTTCTTTGGCAAGCTACGGATATTTAAATGCATAAGTGAAAACTCTTCATCAGATATATTATTTCTTGTTATAACTTCATTTATATCATCCTCAAGATAATATTTAGTATTTACAAAGCTATCTGTTGTGAGTAAATTACAATCGGGATCTATATTCCGCATTGCAGCATTGCCAGTTTCATAATCTTGTACATCACCTAAGGTAGTATTACGTAATTGGCTCATAGCAATGAAATGCAGTATATACATACATATTCACACGGTACACAATAATGCTTCTATAGCTGCATATAACATTTACAGACCGTTTTATAAAAAACAACGTTATGTGACATCTGTTAAGTTGTAGTAGGTTAGTTATAATACATGATATGTATCGATAACATATAGTAATAAAGTATATATGAGTAATTAAATAAGACACGAACCATATGTAGAATACGAAGGTGTCCATGAATGAGTCCATGGATGGTACAGTCCCTATGTGAACAAGCACCATGATAGGCCGACTAGAGATACAAAATATCCACCGTGACTTGGGCCAATGTCCAACGCAATTACAGTGCATTTAGTTCATCATCTCGACTGACGGTTTTGATTGTTCCCTTTAGGTCCTTTATGACAATCCTTCCATCATACGACCAACAGTCGAGAATCTTGTGCTGTTTCTTTAATGTCCGGCACAAGAACAGTAGTCTTGCTCTCTTCTGGGTGAGATCTTCCGATATGTAGACATTTGATCGTTTAGTGCGTAGCCGTTTTCGAGCTTTAATGAAGTCATTCTTCGATTTATAGTCTTTGAACTGGACTATTATTTGGCGCGAGTGGTTTTTGTTTGTGGCGGATTTTCTTGGCCCAATCCTATGGGCCCTGTTGATATGGTCCATTTTTAATGGCATGTCCATATCGTTAAACAAGTCAGTGATAATCTTATCAATTTGTTCACCGTCTTTGTTTTCAACTATTCCTGTAATGCGCACCGAGGACCGACGGCTGTACTGCTCCAGATTATCAACAGCTTGCTCAAGTTGTTCAATTCGTGCATCCTTGTCTGTCAACTCCTTTTCAAGATTTTCGAGCCTTCTATTTATTTTGTCAGCAACTATTGTAGCAATCCGGGTAGCAAGGGCCGCGATTACGTCATCGTCACTTAGCGCTAGCTTGATTTGTTCTACAAGTTCAACGGTGGTCGAGGTCGGTCTCTTCTTGCTCATTGTTGCTGGTGGTTGTCTGTTACGCAATAGTAGGGTCTAATCACAGGCTAAGCAGCAAACGTTGGCGGTTTTGAGCGTGTCGTGGGCGACAATATGGTTGTTACACGATCCGATATATTTTACCGGCGTGCAAGCTCAAGAAAATATCACAATTTAACACCCACCGCGTTCCTGAGTGTCCACTAGTCGACCTTGTTCACTTCAGCAAAAACACGGGACCTTTCAGAGCATTTCTCTTACATTCTCACCCCCAAATCGAGGAGTGCGAAGAAATCGTGCAGTCTGACCATGGCACACCTCCAGACCATGTTTGCATTCGTTTGAATGCAAACATCTGGGACAGTGGAGGGGTATTGTATCGCCACGATACATTACATTAGCCAAACCAGCTCAGTGCCACTAACTTTGAATGCGTAATTACTTCATCTGAACATATTTCGTATAAATAACCGTCAAATATAAGTACTTAATACGAACGTACTTCTTGTGGAATAACGTCCTATGAAGGTATTTCATAAAAACATAGGCCAACATCAAAAGAAATATTCCATATGATCGTGCTTCATATAAAGATGTCCTATATCCTCAGCACATTGAGTGTAGGCGGAAGCAGTGAAAAAGATACTTAAAATTAACGTGCTTCATGTGAAAGTATTTCATATGAACGAGCTTTACAGACCAATATATAAATGTATTGACACGAAAGTATCTCACATCATACGAAAACAATTTTGACTTGGAATATCAGTAAACATGTAACATTGAATTATATACATGTCTCCTGTTTTCAGTAGTGTAAATTAATTTTGTGTTCAATATATATATAAATATATATATATAAATATATAATATATATATGTATATATATAATATATATAAATATAATATATATAATATATATAAATAAATATAAAAAAATATATATAATATATATATATAAATATATATATAATATATATATAAATATATATATATATAAATATTTATATATATATAAATATGTATATATAATATATATATATATATATTTATATATATTAGATATATATATATATATATATATTTATGTATATTAGATATATATATATATATATATATAATATATATATATACACGAGTATATATATGAAGAGTTTTCTTTCGTTAACAACATTATGTTACAACATTTATGCGCAATGCAGCAAACCTCAAATGGCACATACAAAGAGAAGACATTCATGCAAACTCGACATTCGATAGTGTAAACATTCAACAATGCCGTCAATGAAACAATGCATGTTGTATCGTTTAGAAATATTAATGTTTAATAATGCAGCTAAAATACATTACTTCACAGAAGCGTCTCACTTATGTCGATGCACGCCAGAAAAGAGTAAATATGGTGAAAAAACAGTCTAATGCGTAGTTACTTTTTTGCAAATTGATATGGAGAGTTCTGCGAATGATGATTACGTTGTGTGTTCTATCTCGTCATAAGAGGATCATACGACGACGAGATGTGTTGCATCTCACAATTTCATGATCCGTGTCAAGGTCTGACGACGATTTCTCATTTTCATCGCTTATAGTATAAAACGATAAAACTGATCTGGTCTGGTCACGTGGAACCTCTGCCTATGTTTCCAGCGGTAATATTATTTCGACTTCGCACAGCGATCTGATGGGGCCGTATCTTCCGAAGATTCGCACAGTCACTTCGCGACAACCGCGCTGTGTGCAGCCACACGTGAAAACACAGACGCTGGCTCCAACTGCAGTCGCCGTCAGCTGACACCGCTTGAAGTAGCCGTCGAACGGGCCAGCGTAGAGCGGCTTCTCCTCCGTGTACACGTGGACCTGTATAACACAGAGAGAGATGCTGTACGAGCCGTGCAATACGGCCGTGCAATGCAGCCGAATCTATGCTATACAACCGGAACTATTTTTATTACGTCATGACGCGGTCATCGCGTTCAAAATTACACTACCGCATGTCAACCAACTACAACAATAAGAAAACAATGTGTTTGAATTGGTTGAAATAACTAATTAGTATTGTGAAATTAACAAGAAATGCTAGAATTGCAAAAAGCATTATGTTGTAATAGTGCTCGATGCGGCGTCCGATTGCGTGTGCTACTACGTCTTCGCCTCAATTACAGTGGAATGCAAACTGCAAAGGTGATATTTCATAATTAGAGTATGATATTAGTTCAACTAATTGGCATTACGTTAAATGTTAAAGACAATGTTGGAGAGTGTAGATAAAACTATCTGATATGGACAGTCGTGTTACATTATCTTGGTCAGAGGTAAGTTCAGAGTTTAATATTCGTCTTGATCAGAGCAGTATAATCATAAATGAAACCGTGTATGTTCCGACAAGTTCATCAGTGAGTGAGTGAGTGAGTGAGTGAGTGAATGAGTTTAGTCAGTAAAATTATATACATGCAAAAGGTACAGTACAGCGGAAGAGCTATTGTTTATACTGATGCTGTATTCTAATGTACAAACATAATAGGGGTATGTTGCCAGATGTATATCATGATCTATTTGTTCTGCAAATATCAACACATAAAAATAATACAAGGCTGGAAGTAACATATAAAATACCATACTGCAACACTAATTGCAGACAATTGTCTTTGGCTTAGGTTGTTCTTTAAATCTGGAATATATTTATTACAAATAACTATTTACAATATTGTACATCTCTTCATATGTTCAAACAAATGACCAAGCGTCTAATTCTAGCAAACATATGCTAAATTATGTTTTAATGTAATTTTGTAATGTTAAGATGTACCTGGAGTTCAGTGTTACGGTACTCGTATAATGCATTAAATAATTAGTATATTAAATAATTAGTTAGTTTATTATGAAGATGTTTCTATTTATGTATTATGGTTTGTTTGACACGAATTATAGTTTACATTTCAAATATGACATGAATAAGGAACACACAAGCAATGTGTTGCATTGTTCCAATTGTTACGTGATGTATACATGTTCTATACTGAACAGTATGTATCAATAAAGATTATATAGACAACAATCATCACCTGTTTGTTGTCGCTGCAGTCGCCGTCCCGTAAAGTGATGCGGACGAGGACCGAGTTCTCCGATTGCGAGACATTCGCTTTGAGAATGAAGTCCAGCGGAGTGTCCGATGACGTCACTTCAGCGCAAGTGTTCTTGTCGTGGTCGGTGAAGACGGCGCAGTCTCCGAACTCACGAAACCCTGTTGCCATGGCAGCGACATCCACCAATGGGGCAGCTGGAATACATGTTTTATTGTTCACGATAAACAAGCGTGTGTCTCTTTTGTGCATAGTTGAATAGTCAGTACAACTACATTATTGGAAACAGACGAAGGCGATAATTAATATCAGATACTAGCTATACACGACGTAAAATAACATCGCTCCCTGTCCACACACACACACACACACTCACACACACACATACACACACACACACACACACACACACACACACACACATATATATATATATATGCACATATATATATATCTGACAGGACGACACTACCGTAATATTGAGGTAGTTAGTAAGAACGAATTACCGTTTTCTCACAATGAGACGAACAAAACGCCAAAACGCACATAGCTGTTCACGGTATTCTAATGTATTAATGTGTTATTATGTAACAGACTAGACTATGACCGACAATGCACACTGACAATTTTCGCCCATAACCCCCTATTTCCTACAATGTGCGCTTACGATAACTTCCACTTCAAAATGTGTCCAACAATGTACACTTACGACGATAAACTTCCACTTCACATAGCGTCAACAGTTCTCTTTTTACGCCATCGCTGATGATCTGTATGAAGAGAAATCTACCACTAACAACCTGGGAGCACGCCAACGTCTCTATCGTTTGTGGAAATACGCCATCATACACAAGGCAGACACGGTGCATCGATCGTTCAGGACCCAAAGCTGGCGTTGGCAGTGTGTTTGTTAAGCCGACCGTGAAGTCATGCAGGCGTTCAGCTGAAATATAAATGATCGGAAGTATGTTTGTTTGCCTCACTAATATGCCAGTGTCTGTGACATCTCAATAGGCCTGTAATTGGTACACAGTCACTCACTGTCTGAGGGATGAGTCTTTTTAGATTACCCAGTAATAGTGGAGAATAAGTGCAAACTGCTTGATTTGTTGGTTGGACTTTCTTTTTTTGTCGATCCTCGGCTGTTGGAGAGTTGGTTGCGAAAGTTATTTCGTAGCAGTGCCAGCTCATCTTCTTCAAGTAGCTTCTGTTCTCAATGGACTTGAGAAGGTATGTCATTTTGTTAATCTTCTGCTGCTTCCGCCTAACCTTCTGAGTCAATGGCTGTCTCGCGAGATGCAACTGTGTTCTATATTTAATCTCCTCGCTACTTTGGTTGGACTTGGAACATCCTGATCTTCAACAACAGTACACATATGACTACTGCCTCCAGATGCTTCAGCAGGAAGCTTTCTAGCGTTTCTAGGTTAGCGTACGCTTAGGTTGCAGGTGGGAAGGGAAATTGAAAATGGAGCGAACTGCCGAATCATGGAGTCTTCTTCCGATCTTGTTGGGACGAACCACAAAACATTTCACTTCAAAATGATCACTACAGAGAAAGCTGTTCGTTGTTGGTTTCCAGTATTTTCTCCTGATTGCTTCAATCCACGCAGCTCGGCATTCTGGCCTCTTCTTTTCGTCTGGAGATCAACAGGGGCAGTATCCTTTATCAGTAATTATTAGTCGTAATATATTATCCCATTAAGCTTTTATATTAATACAAAACGTGTCGACCAGGATAGGACTCTGTACAATAATATTATTAAATAACGTTTTGGTATATATGGTAATTCAACCAACTTAAGTTATATATTGTCAATTTGCACATGATTGTAATGTTTTTAAAACTGTTAATTTTCTAAATTAATGGCAATGAGGCATGTTCGTGCAGACTATTACCTAAGCTATATTGTATAATTGAGGATTCTCACTTGTGGAAAGAGATGCCAGATCCTGTCTTCTGTCGGTTGGTACAGTTGTAAGCTACACAGGAAATAACCAAATGTTGTCGAGAGATAAAAATAGAAATACGTTGCTCACGCCAGTGTGAGCCACTCAACTGTCCGCATTGTAGGATAATCCAACTGGGATATTGACCTCAGGTTAAACTAATTTCCAGGTCACAACCCTTCCCCAAATGAATAAGCTGGAGGCTACTGCCTACCCCATTAATTAATCATCAGTCACTTTGTCAAGGAAGCACGATGACAAATCTCCAGATCACTACCCCCAACCAACCCAAATCGCTAAGCTGGTGGCTGCTGGCCTACCCCATTAATTAGTCATGAGATATCTTATCTAAGGAGCACAGTAACACATATCCTAGTTCAAACGTTCACACATGTATTACATGTTATATACATTGTCAAACAATTCTATGCTGTACGTCATGCCAGTGGATGCAACAGTTCCTGTCGTACAGTTGGAAGACAGCCAGCAGTCCATGGCAGTGTCACTGCAGCGAGCCAGCTTATCACTCTAGTCTATAGGGGAATGATTAATGATGTAACTCTATGGCTAGGATAGTATGTTATTTACCAGTGGTGTGTGTATGTGTGTGTGTGTGTGTGTGTGTGTGTGTGTGTGTGTGTGTGTGTGTGTGTGAGAGAGAGAGAGAGAGAGAGAGAGGGTGGGAGAGAGAAAGGGAGCGAGAGAGAGAGAGGGGGGAGAGAGAGACAGAGAGAGATAGAGAGATAGGGGGAGATAGGGAGAGAGAGAAAGATAGAGAGAGAGAGAGAGAGAGAGAGAGAGAGAGAGAGGAGAGCATTATTAAACAGAACATTCGTACAAAAGATAATAATAACGTTTACTTGTTTAATTACACATCGCATTCTCTAGAAATAAAACCAAGGACGGCGTCGCAATATCGTTAGTCCTCGTATGCAAAGTAACAAAGTTATCCATGATATGTTTCTTGAATAACGTGACGTAGAGCAATAGTGAACTCACGGCAGCAATTGATTCTGTTTGAAATAGTCACATACAGAACAAATTCCTCCGTGCCGAAGTCAACAACCCACCACGGTCTCCCGGCTACTGGGCCGGCGGTTGCTGTGCAGGACCCAGCATTGAAATCACCGTTCCTGTTGCCGTCTACCGCCAGCCCAGCGTGTGTGTAACCTCGCCAGTTCGAGCTCTGGTAAGCCGGCCTTCTCAGGGCAATGTTCAGTTCCTCTGAAACCCAACAGCGTTTAGAAAGTCACCCGGAGCTGAAGCATGCTCGTCGTGGATTGGTGTTTTCAGTGCTGCAAGACATCCGGGTATAATGGCAGCAACACCAACACCGGACATAACAACAACAACAACAACAACAACAACTACAACAATAATAAGAATATAAGTTATTTTAGTTGAAAGATACAATGAAACGTAATACAAATAGAAAATATCAAAATCAAATGAAAAAAAAGATGCGACGACATTGACTACATCTTAGACACTGGGTGCAACAACAAAGACAACAGC
>CM034544.1:5901487-5911487 GCA_020002185.1 Paraescarpia echinospica | reverse complement strand
TATAAATTGTCAGTGCATTAAACAGTAAACATTAGCATCTACGAACATTTTTCCGAAATCATTTCTGTGTATATATATATTTGTATATATATATATATATACCAACAGAAGAATACGACAAAGGTAAAAATTCACGTATTGGATGTCTAAAAAATAATTCATTTGCATAGAAATGAACTATATATATATATTATTTTTTATATATATATTATTTTTTAGACATATCCAGGGGTAGAACTACCCACTAGTCCGCTAGTCCGTACACTAGTAAAGATTACGGCGGACTAGTAAACCCGGCCTACCAACTAGTCCTGCTGTCTAGTAAAAATCAGTGTTGCGTGGCGCCACCAACCGTACAATTGACAAAGTAAATCTTCACCTAATGTGAATCGACAGTGAAACGGTACTTTTGATTGGTTGTTGTGAGACATAGAAATCTGAAACGACCGTTTTGTTTGGCTTAGCGTATCATGTAGAGGGGTACCGGCTAATGAGCGCAATTGGCGTCCATTTTCGCGTCTATTTTCTAATCTATTTTCAAATGCGCGGATTTCGAATACGGTTCACATCTTCAGTGCTACATCAATTATTTTGTTAATTCATTACTAATTATTTTGTTACGTTTACGCACGATGCATCGTTATTTAACTGGGGTTGCAAAACCAGAAGTTAAACGCAAGGTGGAAAAGCGAGAACGGGACACGCTGTACGACCAGCAGAAACGACAGCGTGGCTATTTGAAGGTTTGGGAACGAGACCACACTTGGCTGTCCTACGATGACGACAACGATTTGATGTTTTGCAAAGTGTGCAGGACACACAACGTAACTGGTGTCCGTGGCAAGAATGCGTTCTTGACTGGCACGGACAACTTTCGTCCAGACTCGCTACGCGCACACACACAGTACAAGCGAGGCGCACACACGAGCTGTCTTCCGGCAAACTGCGTTCGAAGCCCGTCCCGGTGTACTGGTCTGGATGGAGGTTCCGGTCTGAGAGTAAGTTCCGGTTCCGTTTTGCGTATTGCGCATGCTCGCGCAAGCGCAGTACATCAAAATCGACCAACTGTGAGCAACGTGACCTCAGGTGACCGATCAACTTTGACCCCGTGCCAGAAGTATGCGGCGACTGAGTTACATCGCTGTGAGCAACGTGACCTCAGGTGACCGATCAACTTTGACCCTTGCTCGATGCACTCGGTGACTGAGATATACAATTAATAATTTTTCGTTTGCTGTAGCGACCGTTACTCCACCGACCTATTTACCCCCTACGTTGCTGAACAAGATCGTACATCTGCTTGTGACCACTGTCTACAGGCAAATTAGTTAGTATCAGCTAGTTCACATATCTTTTGTTGAGAAAATACCTGTGATGCAGCGGGAGAAAATAGGAGATGAGTACCGACGGTACATGACTTGCATAAGGCATTACCTAGTCACAAAAAAGCACTTGGTGTGTAAAAAGCGAATGCGCAATGCTGTTTTGAAAGCTACGCGGCATGGCAAATATCAAGTAGACGGTGAGTAGACAGTCCAGCCCCAGGCTAATAGTCTGTAGCCTAGCGTATAGTATACTGTGCCATAACCCAGTCTATTAATATGGGTCTCTTAAATGATATAGGTGTCAGAATAGGGGCCTATGTTTTTGAAGTATAATTATGAAACGATGGCTGGACGCATTGCCAATGACGTGGCTATTAATACAGCTGCTCTGCAGGCCCACTGTTTATTACCTAGAATGGTTATTATTCTTACCTTTCTGTGGGTTGTACCTCTTGATTTCCTGAAGCATAAATAAATATTCCTTTGACAAAGCAGACACCCATGGTTACAGGTTGGTGGTTATTTTTTGGCAAATATTAATAAAAATTGCACTCAACCTAAGATGTCAAATGGCTTCAGTCTTATATGACCAAATGTACTGCTAGCATGTCACTACTTTGTGTCACATAAAAGTTACATTCCATGCCCATGTGAGCCAAACCTTAATACACTGGCCCCCACGATAAGTGCTACTTGAAATTAGTTAATTGTGAATTATATTTTGTGAATATTCTTTCAGCTGAAATTATTAACGCTATTAAACAATCGTTTTACCTAAAAATGTATAGGCCTAGCCTAGGGGCCTACCACTAAAATGTACACCTACCTAAATATCAATGTATTTGACCATATATAGTGCAATTAATGGATGAAATAGATTAATAAATCATGGACAATCACTCGCTATCAGTATTTGCATTTAGCACAGGTACTTACATTGTTATTGTCACACTGCACTGTACTGCATTTGTGTATGAATAGTTATATTTCCTTTCTCAGAAGTAGACACAGTGACACATAAGCTTATTGACAGTGTGTGGGAATACTGTTACATGACAGTAAGGAATTTACTAATTAATTGTATCATACTGACTTGGTACACTTTGTAGTGTTAAATTGTATCAAGTGAATTATGACATTCTCTGCATAGTTTGCTCAGGCCCTTATCACTAGAATTTAGACCCCTACTGCCCTAGGCTATGGCAGTGCAGCATAGGTAACTTGTGTTGGTAATTTCATTCATCATTTATGTAGTAAGCTTTACTGATAAATTGTAACAAGTGAACAATACTATTTTGCAGCATCTGCAAATTTTGTAAATGGCCTTTATTAAGTTGTCTGTTTTTAATTGAAACTTGAAACTGGTTTCCTTTTTAACATTGTTTATTTTAAATTAAGAGTACACCTGTAGATGCTAATGTCTCGGTATCTGTTGGTGGTTCAAATCCGCCAGGTAAATGCACAAACCTTTGTGCACAATTACCCCTGGCATGGGCTTATTGACCGATACATTGCATCAGCGAGTATGATTATGTTGATATTTAATTAAAATGACTTTCAATGATGCAACAGTTGAAGCATCAGATATAGTCCATTGAAAAAAAGATCCAAACAACTGATTTACCCCATACCTTCATTGTCCACCTAACGAGATTGCCACACAGAGAATTAACTCTAGATGGCAGGTGGACAAGGAAGCCTTTTGGCTTATTGAGAGCCCAACCCTTTTTATCCAACCCTTCTGCATCCCGCCCTTCTGAGGTGTGTCGATTGTATGTTTACACAAAATAATACACATATTAACGCAGCAAACACCCACACAATCAGCAGATAATCTGTTCTATTCATTTACAGTCCTTTGTGAAAAGTAGAACATTCTTATACCTAATCTACACTCCTCCTTTACTAATATAACTTCATGTCCTCTAGTACTTCTATCCTTCCTAACTGAGAAAAAAGTATTTCTATCAATATTTTCATAACCATTCAATATTTTAAACACTTCTATCTCATCTCCTCTCAATCTCCTGGACTCTAGTGTTGTTAAACCATCTTCTTTTAGGTGTATTTCATAACTAAGATCCCTCAGTTTTGGTATCATTTTAATCGCTCTCCTCTGTACTCTTTGTAGCATATCTATGTCCTTCTTGCGATATGGCCTCCACGCTTGTATACAATATTCTAATTGAGGCCTAACTACTGTTTTGTACAATTTATCTTTTTTTTTCTTATACACTATATTTCACCTAATTAATCCAAGGATTCCCTTTGTAGCTGCAATTCCGCACTACTTAGAAACCTTCATCTCAGCACTAGTGGTTAACCCAAAGTCCTTTTCTTTTACAGTTGTACTTAATACAATACCCCCCATTGTATATTGTACATCTTCGTTACCATGTCCTGTGTGGAGGCATATACATTTCAAAACATTGAACCACATTTGCCCCTTTTCAGACCATTTGATCAACCTGTCAATATCATCTTGTAAATGCTGTCTATCTACATAATGTTTAATCCTTCTGAACACTTTTGTATCATCTGAAAATGTCAACACCTTTCTTGTTATATCATCGTCCAAATCGTTGATATATATTAAGAATAATATAGGTCCCAGTGCTGATTCCAGTGGTACCCCACTCAAAACTGATTTTCAGTTTGAATCCTCCCCATCAACTACTATCCGTTGTCTTCTGTCAATCAGCCATTTTTTATCCAGTTAATTATACCATTTCCTATGCCATGGACCTATAGTTTAAGTAGTAATCGTTGATGTGGCACTTTGTCAAAAGCTTTCTGAAAATCTAAATACATGATATGTACTGGTGATGTCTCCCATATACAAATATATGGAGTATCTTGAAACGACCCTATTGTGGGGGTCATATATTAATTCCTAAAAGTTTGGTGCTCCATGTTCAAGCTGTAAGATGAAAACTACCCACATGCATAATATGCAAGCTTGATTCTAGGTCAATGTTATGCCTCAGGTGGTTTTCACAGGCATGTTGTCATTAGATGTAAATTCTAAGTGCACACTAGTAGCAGCCAGTGACCCAACTGACATGAAAGCAATTAGTTAGGTTCAGGCAGTTGTTTGCACAATCTGAAATCTCCAACCAGGGACAGTCAGTGACTGAGCTGGGTGAACTGTGAATGTCCAGTGGGTAGCCAGGCACTTCAGGGCTGGGTTAAAAATGTGAAAGTGATCCAGCTAAACAGTATTTAACTTAAATTCTCATATTGTACTTTCAAGTTTTAGATAAGTTTGTACAATGTCATTGTGCTTTATTAGCTTGCTTGGCCTGTTACAGACAGTTACCAGTTAGCCTCTTTAGCGGATAATGTGTTCATTTTGTCTTGTATTAAAATTAATCATCAGGTGAGTTAAAGTTGATTTCTAATTTAACAGAAGTTAGTTTAAATTGAATGTTAATTAAATGAAAGTTATTTGTTAATTTTATTTTATTAAAAAAAATTGGGAGGTTAATTTAATTTAATTGACCTGATAAACGTATGATATTAATTAATTTAACTGGAAAATATCTGAGTTTATGTATTTTAAATAATTTTCAAAGTTAGTTTCCCATGCCTGCTCTCATTATTCTTTGATGTTTCCTACACTAAATAAGTTTAGGTATGCAAGCATACCAAATTGTTTTATGTGAAGGAATCTTCATAGTATATTGAGTTACTTTGTTGTAATAAAAGTGATTGATCATAGAACAATATTTTATACTCGGTATTTAATTATTGTGTTGTGTTATATTTTATAAATACCATAATGTGACATCTTGGCATCCATATTGTTTAACAAATAAGATAATTATACGTTAAAAAATGTAAATTCTTATATAGCGCAGTATCCAGTCCTTAGGACTGCTCGATGCGTTTTACACTTTACTCCCTGGCAGACCTGTTCAATCGAACACCATCTCGACTTCTCTTGGAATTATTCAGCCACGCTGTGATTAATGCGTGAAGACTATTCGTACACAAATATCCACCTCTGTCTATAGCCAGGTACTCAGTCATACAGCTGATTGAACTGAAACAATGCAGAGTAAATGAACTTTCCCAAAATTTAACACCGCCGCATAGGATTCGAACCTGCTTCCTCTCAGTCGAGAGTCCGGAGCTCTTACTGCTGTGCTATTGCGCTCCACATACATTATATTATTATTTTTTATGAACAATGAATAGCAAAGCTAGAATAAATGTAATTTACATTTGTATATGTATATTTTGCACATAACTGATGCATGGTTACCATCTTGTGACTATTTTACTAAATTGTGATTTATCATCTTATGATACATTCACCATAATCAGCATGCATGTTTCAATTGCAACTGTGTGATCTACACTGCAGAGAACAGTTCCACCAAGTGTTGTTTTCATTAGTTCATGCATTGTAAACCTTTGGAATGTGATTTTTTATTATTGGAAATAAGTCAAAAAATAGTTAATATGTATGATATAATAGGAATTGTGAGGCAATGTTAACATTTGGACACTGTATAGCATTATAATAATATGTATTATGCAGTGGTAAAAGTCTTCTTTCTACACAGACTCCACACACTTTTCTTTCCACACAGACTCCACACAGTCTTCCTGCATCACAGACTCCACACAGTCTTCTTTCCACACAGACTCCACACACTCTTCTTTCCACACAGACTCCACACAGTCTTCCTGCATCACGGACTCCACACAGTCTTCTTTCCACATGGACTCCACACAGTCTTCCTGCATCACAGACTCCACACAGTCATCCTGCTAAGGTGACAGTTGGTGTCATCAGCATGACATCAAAAGACTTGATCACCCTTTCACCAGGGGAATGGCTAAATGACCAAGTATGTTATTTTCTTCAAAAACGTGCATGTACATATATACATACATCTCTCACACATGCACGCACGCACACACGCACGCACACACACACACACACATACACACACACGCACGCACACACACTCACACACATATACACATATGTTCAAAAGGTTGAATAGGTTGAGTGCATTTACACTGTATTAACAGGCAATATAAACATGATAGTTTTTTATGACATCGAGTTCTTTCATTATTCATAAACACCATTATGGTGATATGTCCACCTACCTTACTGGGTGTGGTTAAATTTCTAAAGTAAGTTACAATGTGTAATTAAATATATTGAAAGTGACAATTGATTGTTACAGGTGATACATGCATACCTTGGCAAGCTCTCCACAGAAAACAGTGATGTTTATGTACAACCCTGTTTTTTGGCAATATTGCTGGATAAGGGTCAGTTCACGACATGGCTGTTTGACCAGGTTCGTAGTTGTTCATGAGAATAGAACGTAACCTGTCACAGTAAAAATCTGTCATGCACAAAACCCGACCAAGAATTATACAAAGTTACTGATGTCATTATTATTTCTTCTATCAAATGCATATGAAGTACTAATATGTGTGACATAATAATTGTAAAACAAAACTAAACATATGACAATAACTTACTGTTAGGGGCTAAGTCCATTATGGATTTTGTCCATGACATGCTATGTCCATGACGGGAATTATGTCCATGTGGGAGTTTTCCGTGAGCATTATTTCCAATCAATTCACACACAAGAAATAGTATATATATAGTATGATGTGATGAAAGTGTAACAAAAAGGTAAACTGGTGTTGAACTAAACTGCCAGAAGTCAAAATAATGGAACACCATGTAGAAACTGTAAATAACACACATTTTATTTAAAATATAATCAAAAATACTAATATATTTGATTATCTGTAAATTATTTACCTATGTTATTTGTTGCTTAGGCTAATAAATGTGTTAATATTATATTATTAAGTTTCGACCACCTGTACATTGTTGAGTGAGTTAGTCTGATTTTGTTCAAGTAACAATGGGTTCAAACTGTGATACCCTTACACTTATATGTTTTTTTACAAGCAGTAATGTGTGTTACTTATTTTTCCCTAGGTATGCTTTGCCAACTACCATTGGATCATGCTGCCCATCTGCCACCAGAACCATTGGTTCCTGCTGGTGGCAAATGCACAGGACAAGACAGTCGCAGTGCCGGACTCACTGCCGCAGGAGACGAGACAAAACAAGTTTGTCGCCCTATGGCAGTAAGTGTTACCTTCCAACGAACCAGTGTAACCATTCCTACTGCTTGTTTCTAGCCCTATGTTGGTTAACAACCGCTATAACACCACTTACTGATTATGTATGTCTTTACACATGTCCATGTTTTCATTGGTGTAGTAAAACAGTGGAGACAGGGCTTGTTGCCTACTGCAGTGTTTATGGTAACAAGTCTTTCAGTCATGCCTGCTGTTGGTTAGTGATATGTTTTATGCAGGAGTATGTAGATTATTTTAACATGTGCCCCTGTAGTCAGACTATACTTTCAATACACTTTGCAAATAATTGTGATATCTGGATAGTATGGATATTGTTTCTGCATTCGTAGGTCCATTATTTTTAAGAGATGCCTGAATTAAGGTGCAAAATGACTGATAAATGTGAACGGATTTCTGTCCTTCTTCCAGGAAGTACACGCAAGCGAGAAATGCAAAGCTGGGCTTGCCATTGGAGACTTGGACAGCCATAAACGTAAGATGTGGTCAGCAGGAAGACAGCCACAGTTGTGGTGTTTTCACAATGATGGTGAGCATCATTTGAGAAACAATTAGGTCTTATCATTAATTGTAATTTAGGATATATTAAGACAATAAATTCTTGCCAATTTGAAGAAAAAAAACAGCAAATGTGCCAATCCTCCACATGGTGCTATATACACAGAGACACAATAGTCTGTTTCCTGGCATATTCCTACATGACATTTGCTATGTTATAAATTTGAACAGTTTTTTGCAATGCATAAAACGTCCCTCACTGATGTAGGAATGAAAACTTCACATGATACACACTAACTGCCAGCTCGAGTACAGTAACATTGAGCATGTTATCACATTACCAAGTAGGTTTGTGTAAAGTAGTATTCTTCACAGAAATAGCAAAGGAAAATTGTGACCTGTATCTATGTATGTTATTAAGGGATGATATGTTTTCAGATGAGTGTATTATTTATGTAAGGAAATATTAACATTAATGTGTATCTGTATTCCAGTATGCAAAGGCCATCATCATTGGAGTACCACCTTACAAGATAGGCCAGTGCCATGTCAGAAAGGCAGTATTAGCAGAGTTCCTGCAATACAAGAAACAGTAATGGCACATGCAGCACTGAATATATACTTTAGTTTGTCATCTTACTATTTTAATCTCACCTCATCCTATTATTTGATGGCTCTTAATGTAATTTATTATTTAAATGAGTTTATTCATTATCTTTGTTTTAGGTATAATGCCCTTATATTTAAATTGTTTTTTTAATTCAATGTACGATTCTTAGTTGTATTGTTTTTATGATATTTAACTTAATATTTTAATGATCTAACTATACAGGTTTGGTATTATGATTGTATTGTAAAGCACCATAGAGCAGTGTGTGATTATGACACTGTATAAATATCTTACTTTATTATTATTACAGTCATGCAGTCATGCTATATATGAATTAATGATTACTTGTGACAATGGTTTTATTTCTGAATAATTTAATTTTATATTACTTGGCTGATTAAATATTATGATATACTTTATTTGTAGCAATGTTGTATTGCAATCGAGTGCAGCGTTATATAACGGGCTATGTGGTTTGGTTCTTTGTAAATGTATGCCAATCATTTTAGTGTATTCCTGTTGTTTTATGTTACTTTGTTTAACGTAATAACAATCACAGTTTTAGTTTCATAAGGATCTCCTCAGTTTAATTTACATTACATTAGATTGCCCATAATGTGACGTAAGTATGTATGACCAGAAATGTTATCTACGAGTTAATAATTATTTGTAACAATAGGTTTATTTTTTAATAATTGCATTTGATCACTTGTCAGATGAAACATCACAGTATTATACAAAGGGCTAGTTTTGATCTGTGTAAATAAATAATTTTTTACATTTTATATTTCATTTAATAATACTATTTGAACTGTTATGTCACACATAATTATACACATTGACCTGATAATAATTTTTTATTTATGTAAGTCGTGAATGCATGACCCGTTTCCATAAATGTATTATTAAAGAATTGTTGAGTTACTCGGAGTTGCGTTGGGAAAAACTGTTTGGAAATGGTGACCCCAAGATCCCCACCCTCCGTACGAATTTTGAAGTGCCTCAATGGGACTTCTAGACTGCACACAAAATGTCAGCCCCATATTTCCAAAACTGATGGAGATAAGTGCTATTTTAAAATTGTGACCCCCAGACCACCACCCCGGACAAATTTAGAAACAAATATAAAACTACGAACCATCCCAATGGGTACGCTAGATCGCATAAAACGTCTGCCCCATACAGGCATGGCTGGCCCAGATAAGTGCCATTTTAAAATTGTGACCCCCACATTTTGAATTTTTTTATATCTAGATCCCAATGGGCTTGCTAGATCAAACAAAAAGTTCAACTCCACACATGACAAAATGACAGAGATAAGTGCAATTTTAAAATTGTGACCTTCCCCGAAACCCCCACCACCTGGATGAATTTCGAAAAAAAACCTATATGTACAAACTACCCCAATGGACACCCT
>CM034544.1:5890613-5900487 GCA_020002185.1 Paraescarpia echinospica | reverse complement strand
GGTCATCTTGGTCAGCATCTACAACCTGACGTTTGGTCACCGCGATCCGACTCTGTGGACGGCCCTGTTGAGCAGTTCGTTGGGTTACCTGCTACCCAGTCCGACGTTGAAACAACAACAACATGGAACCGAGTGATTTCTATCTCACGTTGCCCAGCAATGCTTCCATGCACACGTACCCCGCCAACACGCTGACCCACTACATCACGACGCTACCGAAACGTATCCTACTACGAGGACAATGGGAATGCGGTCTGGTGGAGGTACAGTACCCACACAGTTGGTACAACATCGTAGACGATGACGCAGGGTTCGCTGTGTCACTACCGATAGACGAAGAGCACCCACGGTCCCTGCACACGAAGACTATCCGAATCGGAACCGGATACTATAAAGATCCGTGGTCACTGATCCTCTCCATTAACGCCTCTCTACGTCGTGTGGTGGGAGAGGGACGAGTGAAACTGAGCTACAACATCATTACGCATAAGGTATCGGTGCACCTGGCACCGAATACCGTCTTCTGTGCTGCTATACTGACTGCCGTTCTCGGCTTTCGTACCACTACACTGGAGTATCTCCCGAAGGATCCCGATGCACCCGAGTTCAAGGTATTGATCACGGAAGCCGACACCGTGATCACCATGGAACGAGGACTCGACTCACTCTACGTCTATACGGATGTCGTGGAACCACGAGTTGTTGGTGACAGTCTCGTGCCGCTGCTGCGCATCATCCCGGTGAGTGGTCGCCATGGCGACATCGTATCGAAGACCTTCGATAAGATTCACTAAGTACCCGTGCTCTACAAAGAATTTGGCACGATCGAGATAGATATAAGAGACGACACCGGAAATCGCGTGACAATCGAGGTTGGTAAGGTGACGGTGACACTTCATTTCCAACGGCAACGGACGGCACTGTTCTAGAGAGAGAGAGAGAGAGAGAGAGAGAGATGAATTACACCGACTACTACGTCAAGCGGGAGGTGCGATTCCTTATTTCGTGGGTGCCCGACACCAACGGGGACACGGCCTGGGAAGTCTATTCGGTAGTCTATTGCGTAGCGTCATGCCACTCGTCAAGAGAGGAGCCGTGTCGTTGGGAAAGAGAGCTCTGTCGACCGGCGCACGCATAGCCGACGACGTCCTGTCGGGACAGAACATCAGAACGGCCGCCAAACGTCGCGTCACCACTGCCGGTAGAGATATGATGAGTGATCTCTTGACCCCTGGCGTGCGACCACGTAAGCGTATAAGACGCACACACCCTGCGAAACGAGTCAGTACACCAGCGAGACGTCGGAGGAAACAGCAGAAACCGAAGGTACGTCGTGAACCCGATATATTCGACGATGGCGTTCGTTCATAAACTATCGTGTGAGGGACTCAAGAGCGAACTCGATCTCTTCACCGTACCTCTGACTCAGACCGCCATCATCGACAGTCACACGGTCCATCACCAGCCGGTGTCCTCGCTCGACTCGGGTGGACCGATCGAATTCGTCGTACCCGGTTCGGGAGACGATTACTTGGATCTCGCCGACACGAAACTACACGTTCGGGCGAAGGTGACGCGTGCCGACGGAAGTGATCTCGACCCCGCCGACCCCGTCGCTCCCGTGAATAACTGGCTCCATTCGCTGTTCGGTCAGGTCGATTTCTACCTGAACGGAACGCTCGTGACTCCCTCGACCAACACGTATCCGTACCGTGCCTACATAGAGACACTGCTCAGTTACGGTGACGATGCCAAGGAGACGCAACTGACGAGTCAGATGTGGTACAAGGACACGGCCGGTCGTATGGACGCCGTCGTCATTGATGGTGCCGATCCGACAGCCAATGCGGGGTTCGTTGCCAGACGTCACATAATCGCCCAGAGTCGTGTGGTCGACATGATAGGTCGTGTCCACGTCGACCTCTTGCTTCAGGATAAACTCCTCATCAACGGTGTCGAACTCAAGATGCGTTTCGTACGCAGCAAGGATGCGTTCGCTCTCATTGCTGGTGGAGCCAACCCCGCCTACAAGATACAGATCGTCAACGCTACACTGTTCGTCAAGAAAGTCACCCTGAATCCGAGTGTGCAGATGGCACACATCAAAGCCCTCGAAAAGGCCACCGCCAAGTATCCGCTGCGACCTGTCGAATGCAAGGTCTACTCTATTCCCACAGGTACCCATTCGTACACGCGCGAGAACCTCTTTCTTGGTACTATTCCGAAACGTCTTGTGATATGCTGCATCGATAACGACGCCTACAACGGATGCTACAACAAAAATCCCTTTCACGCTAAAAACAACAACATCAACTTCTTCGCCGTGTACGTCGACGGACGACAGATACCCGCCAAACCTTTCCAGCCCGACTTCGACAACAACCTCTTTGTCAGATGCTACCATAACCTGTTCACCTCGACGGGTAAGGCGTGGCAGGACGAAGGGAACGGCTTGACTCGCTACGACTTCCGACACGGCTACACCTTCTTCGGCGTGGACCTCACCCCCGATGCGTGCGACGACTGCTGCTTCCATCTGGTACAAAAGGGCAACTTGCGCGTCGAGATTCATTTCCTCAACGCGCTGACAACCACTGTGAACGTCGTCGCCTACGCCGAGTTCGAGAAGGTGCTGGAGATCGACAGGAATCGTAACGTCATCTACGACAACTGATGGAAACCATGCATCTCGTCCGTCTACTCACCCGCGATACGCACGCCCGTGTCGTCATGCGCGGGATCGTACCCAAAGACGTACTCAACGAACTCCAGATAGACGCTTACCCCGTCGCCTTCGTGTGCAACACGCACGACACGGGTAAACCCGGAGAACATTGGATAGCTATCTACGTAGATACCAACGGTTGCGGTGAATACTTCTGCTCTTACGGCTTGCCACCACGACACGTCGAGTTTCGACGTTTCTTGAATAAACATTGTGTAACGTGGACTCATAATTCTAAGAGACTGCAGAGTCCCGTGTCTAACGTTTGTGGACGATACTGTGTTGCTTATCTCATGTTTCGATGTCGTGGACTTGTCATGAAGGATTTCGTAAAAGGTTTCGGCACTGATCTGGTAGCAAACGATTGCCGCGTATTCGATTGGCTTAAACAACTGGAATAACCGTGTTTCATTAACGAACGATGTCATCATCATCATCATCATCATTAACGATTCGAGCCTATGGCGCGGTGGTCACACACCCGTAAGCTCACGACCTCTGACGCGGTGTTCACTCACCCGTAAGTCGTACCATCATCGTCATCCCACGAGCCACTGGCGTGGTCGTATTGACCCCTAAGCTCACGACCTCTGTCATGGTGTTCACTCACCTACAAGTCTTGATGTTCGTGTACTTCGCTTAATAAAACACGGTTTCATATTATACGCTTGTATCATTCGTCAATAAAATACGTGTGCACTCGTATACTCTTGTGTTTCGTTAGTTCTTTCATACACGCACATTCATACACTCCCCTCACATACACGTACATTCATACACAACTAATACTTCTCTACACTCCTCGTTATCATTAACAACCTAATCAACTTTCAAACTGTGGTTTTAATAGTTATTCCCTTAGTACTAATTCTTCATACATACATACATCACATGTTTTAAAGGCCGAGTCGCTAGGTGGCGCTACGGGTACTTAGGTACACTTCTTTCCGCTAGGTGGCGCAGGTCACGTGACTACTCTTGCTCAGGGGGGAGGCTTTCGAAACCTCCCTAATATCGCTTAAACACCGCAGGATGCTCATCCAAAAACGCGAGCATACTACTCGCGTCATCTAAAATGCGGAGATTTGTGTTTACTACAAAACCCGCTGTGCGTATAAACAGCGCTGAAAACTGCAGCTCTATGTGACGAAGTCGTAAGATACACAACGTCAACGCTCTGAGACAATGACATCAAAATAAAACAAAATTGTTTGGCAAATAATTAGAAGTTATGCTAATTATTAGGTTTTGTTATGTATACTAACAATTACAAAAGTAACCGTATCATTAACGTAAACTATAATATAATTGGGTGACGCATAGCTTCGGCAAACACCGTGTTAAGCTGGCCAAAAATAGGCGCTAACCTTTGACATGTACTGTGTGTACGCAAAACGGAACCGGAACTTACTCTCTGACCGGAACCTCCTTCCAGACCGGTACACCGGCATCCGCGGCCAGAACGGCACGTGCCACGTGCGATTAAGACCCGATACCGTATAGTCGTCAAAACCAGCCCTCGTGTGACTGTCTTCAGAACATTGGACATTAATTAACCATTGTGAAACTGTAAATACCATAATCTGTAACTCAATTTAATATTAATTGGATGTAGATCCTATAACTATTTCCTACCCAGAATGTCTATGTCAAAACGTTCATTCAGGCACAACGCTTTATTTGAAGTGCCCAGAGGTTGTATGTTCGGAACAATATGTAGGCCAGGGGCGTAATCAAATCACGCAGAACGTCACTGCGACAAAATATAAAATAGCCTCCCTCCCCCTCCGACCCCCCGTCTTCCCACGTCATGTACGACAACTTATAATAGCCTCCCTCCCCCTCCCACCCCTCGTCTTCCCACGTCATGTACGACAACATATAATAGCCTCCCTCCCCTCCCACCCCTCGTCTTATCACGTCATGTACGACAACATATAATAGCCTCCCTCCCCCTCCCACCCCTCAGTATCCCACGTCTTGTACGACAGCAAACACGGGTTGATTGCGACTCCTGAAAACATATGGAACGTCATCACAAACAATCTCCAACAACACGTCCACCCTCCGCCATCTCGTCTTCGATACCAGTCCGATAGATAGGAACTGAGATTTCGGCTGAAACCTTTACACTTGACACCAAAATGTTTTCAAAACGCAGTACCAAAAGCATCCATGCTACAGGCCTGTAATATACAGGGAGATACGTTTTTGGAAACCCACAAATATTTAAATTCTACCTATTCACCTTTAGGTTAAATCCACGTTTTCATGTCGACATTATTGTGAATGTATCCTGATGACGAGGACTGCTGCTGACTCCACTCCAACTGTGAGTCTTAGCGTATACGCGGGATACGCAAAATAGCTGCTATATACACCATAATACTGACTCCACTCCAGTAACAGCAGCGGGAGATGGCGAGCCAAGTAACAACGATAACGGGGTTCTCCAAGACTCGGCAATACAGGAGTTCATCACCTTAATTCCAAGAGATTGTTGTGCGTGTCGCAGAGGGGGTGGACAGTAAAGGTCCTTAGCTCGAGCGCGCTGCTTCATGAGCCCTGTTTCCTGGATCCACCAGGTTCTCCTCAAACATGTGGTTTTTGTCATCGACTGAAACTATGACGTAGATGACCTGACGATAGTTGGCCATGGCGAGCGAATCTGCTATGCTCAAAATCGCCATAGATCTGGCATTTCGAGAACTCCACTCTGACATCAACCGCAACATTTTCAACAGCGATATGCCACGTGTTCTAGCCTTGTTGCCCACTCTCTCCGTTGTCACAGAGTTGCTGAAAAGAGGTAAGTTTGTAAAGTACCTGCCGTTCTACACGAGAGTGGTGGATCCTTTAATGTGTCTGGCAACCACGGCCTATTCCACAGATACGCCTTTTTTATGGCGTCCTCGCACTAAGTCAAAATTCCGAACCACCTCAAGGCGCCTGGATAATCGAGGATAGTGTGAACGACACGAAAAAAAACGTCTAAAACCTACAGTATTTTCACCAATGTCAACAAGAGGCAAGGATGCTTCCTACGTTGATTGAATTGACAATAAACATTGCTACCTGCAAATAACATCAAGTGTACGACTGAACGTTAGTAATTTTAAGTCATCAATTTCATTCTGCCTTTATTAGCAAGTAGACAAGGACATATTTTCTTTGCGACTATTGTAATGTCTAATACAGTTCAACTGTATGATATCGTGTCCATTCGCCAGATGGCGTGAGCATGTCGAAAATCAACGCCAACGTTACATGTGATGTAATACGTTCAACATATTTGCATAGTTGTTTACGTGTGGCGTATGCTGCCCTCTCCGGATTTCAATATTTCCAAAGGACAATACGACGTGAACACTATTTTGTCGTTAATTCTCATTCATGGTTGGTTTCGAAGATAATATGACGTATTCCGAGCAGGCTGCAGGCACACCCCGCTCATTAATTGCAGTGTGGCTGAATGCTTCCTAAAGTGTAAATCGCTTTGTGCAGTCCTAAGGATTTGATATTTCGTTATATAAAAACTTACCTATTTTTTAAAAACTTTTTCCATTCCAGCGTCTGTGTAGCTGTCCCTCCTCTGGTGTCATTGCACTGCCCAACATGTTATATAATATTATAAATGTTTTCTTTTCAGCTGCCCTCTCCCTTACTGTGTGTTGTCAACCTTCAAGAGTTTCGTATTCCGTACATTTATTCTCATATTCAGGTATGTCGACACAGGTCAATGCTTGTTGGTAAATAATGGCACTAGTATATGAGCCATTTAATAATTCAATAAAAATTGAAGAAATTTTAATTAAACTACTCTATATGAAGCTGAGCCCTAATAAAGGGTGACGTACAATTTTATTCCTGACTTACAAACACATTATTCTAGTCAAAATAACAATGACACGCTGGTGCTCAATAATTTATTCAAACGAGGGACAAGCTGTCAAATGTTTTGATCACACAACGAGTATCCGAGGACTGCACAGCACAATCCGACGCATTCTGCACATTGCTAAGATCCAGCAACTGCACCAAACATTGAAAACGACGTGTCACGAACGCTGATCTAGTTATCAAAATTGGGTAATTCGTGTCATTTATAACGCCTTGACTCTTTCATTTCAACGACCTTGTCTACCAACGTTAGTGTACTACTACCGCATGGCATGATGTCACGGCGTTTTCTCTCCGTTTAAATGTTATATCCATAGGACACTATTGCAACCCTTCCACGCTGACATGAGGACATTGATTGTTATTCAATATATCACAGTTCGCGCTTGAACAGAAACTAAACATGCACAAACAAATTAAAGTTAGATGACAATGCCAAGTCATGGCTAAATCTGCGAAAACTTTTTTATATATAATATGTATGGTTACCGGCTCGTTGTTCGACCCACACCAAAACCCGTCGCTTTGAATCTCGCGAGATCTAGCCGCTGATTTATGTGTATGACTTACGAGAATTTAACAAGATTTAACAAGATTGCCATCCAGAAAATTACTCTGGATGGCAGGTGGACAAGGAAGCCTTTTGGCTTATCGAGAGTCCAATACTTTTTATCTACATGTATCCCGCCTTTTTTAGGTGTGTGTCGATTTTATTTTTAAACATATTCACGCTACTAGCACCAACACAATCAGGAGATAATCTGTTCCATTCATTTACAGTCCTTTGTGAGAATGAGAACTTTCTTATATCTAATCTACACTGCTCCTTTACTAATGTAGCTTCATGTCCGCTGGTCCTTCTATCTTTCTTAACTGAGAACAAAAATGTTTCTATCAATATTTTCATAACCATTCAATATTTTAAACACTTCTATGTGATCTCCTCTCAATCTCCTGGTCTCTAGTGTTGTTAAACCACATTCTTTTAGGCGTATTTCGTAACTAAGATCCCTCAGATTTGGTATCATTTTAGTCGCTCTCCTCTGTACTCTTTCTAGCATATCTATGTCCTTCTTGCGATATGGCCTCCATGCTTGTATACAATATTCTAAATGAGGCCTCACTATTGTTTTGTACAGCGGTACTATTAATTCTTTTTTCTTATACGCTATATTTCGCCTAATTAATCCAAGGATTTGATTTCCCTTTGACGCTGCAATTCCGCACTGCTCTGAAACCTTCATATCAGCACTAATGGTTAACCCCAAGTCCTTTTCTTTTACAGTAGTACTTAGAACAGTACCCCCCATTTTATATTTTACCTCTTCATTCCCATGACCTGTGTGGAGGCATTTACATTTCCAAAAATTGAACAGCATTTGCCACTTTTCAGACCATTTGATCAACCTATCAAGATCATCTTGTAAATGCTGTCTGTCTCCATCACTTTTAATCCTTCTAAACACTTTTGTATCATCCGCAAATTTTAACACCTTGCTTGTTATATCATCGTCCAAATCGTTGATATATATTAAGAATAATATAGGTCCTAGTACTGATCCCTGTGGTACCCCACTCAATACCGATTTCCAGTTTGAAGCCTCCCATCAACTACTACACGTTGTCTTCTGTCATTCAGCCATTTTTCTATCCAGTTTATTATACCATTTCCTATGCCATGGGCCTTTAGCTTAAGGAGTAATCTTTGATGTGGTACTTTGTCGAAAGCTTTTTGAAAATCTAAATAGATGATATCTACTGGTGATCCCTCATCTACCCACCTAGTGATGTCTTTCAAAAAACATAACATATTTGTTAAGCATGACCTCGCTTTTAGAAACCCATGTTGAGATGGGTTTATCAAGTTATGTTTAACAAGAAAATCCACCATGTGATCTTTAATTAGTCTTTCTAATAATTTTGCAAATCACTGATGTTAAACTCACTGGTCTATAGTTCTCTGACTTGTTTCTCGAACCTTTTTTAAATAACGGTATAATGTTTGCCTCTTTCCATTCTAAAGGAACCACTCCCTCTTCTAATAACAAATTGAAAACTGTTGCAAGCGGTACGCTAATTTGTTCTACAATTTCCAATAGTAGTTTGGGCGGAATCCCGTCCACTCCAGGTGATTTATTATCCTTCATAGCCCTTATTTTCTTAGCTACCATTTCCGTGACTTCCCAAGGCAATTACGTCACGTGCATCAACATATCTTTTTCATTGGTTATAACCGCTACCACGTTAACGTTGTTAACAAACCTTTCGCGCGGCGCTGTGTTTTCGTACAGAAACTATAATTATTTCACTAAAACCATAAAACCATAACATGAGACAAATAAGTGATAAGGAGTTGCAATATGGATATCTTTCGCAAATGTTTCTTCAGATTTTTATGAAAACGGCATATTTATAATATTGGAACGATCGTCGAACAGACCATGTTATAACTTGAGAAAGCTTGCACAATAGTCCTGCACGCTCTAACTTACAGACTTTTCCAATGACTAGTTTGATACGCGTCTTGTCTCAAGTGCCTCATATGTGGTTATCTGTGCAGCTACGGTAACACAAGTTCCACTTCACACAACGACCTGACAGGTCCATATCGTCCAAAGATGCGGACAAACACAAAATCACAGCCTCTTTTTGAGCAGCCGCAACAGAACGAGCAGACGGTGGCGCCCTCTGCTGACTGTTCGGTGTTCGTCAGCTCACACCGCAAGAAGATGCCATCGAACGGGCTGGCATTGGTCGATTTCTCCAGTGAGTAGGCGTGGACCTGAGTAGCATTAAGAAACACTTTCAAATTAATGAACAATGTATTAAAATAAACACATATTGGTCACCATCTCAAACAATTATATGTTCGCAAGTGATATGCACGGATTGAATAGCATGAATAATTATTCAAATAGTTGAGAAGTATGAGTTTTTAATCGGTCGGTTTGTATGTCTGCCCGCCCGCCCGCCCGCCCGCCCGCCCGCCCGCCCGCCCGCCCGCCCGCCCGCCCGCCCGCCCGCCCGCCCGCCCGCCCGCCGCCCGCCCGCCCGCCCGCCCGCCCGCCCGCCCGCCCGCCCGCCCGCCCGCCCGCCCGCCCGCCCGCCCGCCCACCCACCCACACACATATATGTTAAGCTTTCAATAACAAATCACCTGTTTGTTGTCGCTGCAGTCGCCGTCCCGTAGAGTGATGCGGACATGGGCTGAGTTCTCCGATTGCGAGACATTCGCTTTGAGAATTAAGT
>CM034544.1:5873113-5885613 GCA_020002185.1 Paraescarpia echinospica | reverse complement strand
AATATTATACTTACAAACACTGCGCCTTCGGACGCTAGTGCGCGTCAGTAACAGTGCGTAGACAGTTCGGCCGCCAATAGGCGTCTAATAGATGTATTGTAGACCAGTTCGGGCGCATGTGCGTTACTTACACTAGTATTGGCTATGGTCAATTGAGTTACATTTGATGTATTCAAGCATAATTACTTCAATATTTATGTAATATAACAGTGATATGTTCAGAATTCGTGAGGACCATAACGTATAAATATGTAGGAATTTTGTCTAAGAAAAACAATCTTCCCAAAGTGCCGCCCCGAAAAAGTGCCGCTGGGGGCATTTGCCCCATCGCCCCCCTCGTTACGCCAGTGTGTGTGTGCGCGCGCGCGTGTGTGTGTGTGGTGTGAGTGTGTGTGGTGTGAGTGTGTGGTATGTGTGTGTGTGTGTGTGTGTGTGTGTGTGTGTGTGTGTGTGTGTGTGTGTGTGTGTGTGTGTGTGTGTGTGAGTGTCTGGAGTGTTTGCGTGTGTGTTATGTGTGTTATGTGTGTGTGTATGTGTTTGTGCATGTGTGTGTATCATAGTGTGTGCGCGTGTGTGTATATATACATATGTGTGTGTGTGTGTGTGTGTGTGTGTGTGTGTGCGTGTGTGTGTGTGTGTGCGTGTGTGTGTGTGTGTGTGTGTGGGCAGATCTGCATTTTTTCACCTATGTATCATCGCAAGAAGCAGACGATATTTGACAACGGATGCAACAGAGCAAGTCAAACATGCATTTGTCACCAGTCGTAAAGTTCTGTAGGCATAGCTATAGTGTTCTCAGACAATATGAATTTGAAACTGCCTCCTATTTGTTATGAAACATCAAAAATATCACCTTAAATTTCAACAGATATACCATATTTGGACTCTCGGATTTATGAGGTTTTTCTTAATGTATAGGTTTGCATGTATGTCACGTATGCTTAACCCATAGGAGGCATCAGAAGCCGACCACTCTCATTTCTGCAAAAAATAACACAGAACAAACAAACGCACACGCGCGCATGCATGCGAAACGCATGCGAATCACTTCCGGTAGATAGTCGCCAGTGGATACCGCATAGACTCTAATGTAGATGTAGTTTGTCCAGTGTTCGCACAACGTCGCACACAGCATCCTCATTACTGGCATATCGAAATAACCTTCAGAGATATGTTATTTCTGGTGATGTGCCGTTTATAATGGCATCACCTTTGATCGTTTTTGCTTCTCTCCAATGTTTATGACGTCTCTTAGGTTTCTTTGATTTTGCTACTGTTCCTTTTCGTCTCTGTTACGAACCCCCTCTTCCTATTCGTTCTTATACATGCATGCGCGTGTCACACTGTTTTACTGTTTTGGGAGTTGTTTTTATTTCTCATAGTGCTTCGGTTGTTTTGGGAGGTTTTAGTTATATCAGGTGGAGACACAGATGATGTGGATGCTCGTGAATATTCGGTACCGTCCGTCAGACTTCTGTTACCACGGCTGAGTTTTATGTTGCAACAAAAACATCCAGCTGCTGTTAATAGCACGGATTCAATAACGAAAAGAGGGAAAAGGTGAAAGGACAATCTATCGAATAACCGGAGAGTGAATACAGCGGCAGCCCATGTTAGATGGAATGATTTAAAAGTGTGCTTCACTAAGCATGCATGCATACCTGTAGGCTGGCTGCATAATTTATCGTCCACCTGGCAACAAGCTAAAACAATTCGGGTAAACAGAATTATTTATCGACTATTTTGCGCATATAAGCCCACAATTATGTATAAAATGTGCGATATAAGTGGCTGAGAAAGTACTAATGGGAGAATATTTGGTATTGATACTGTACATATAGAGTGCATTATTAGCTGATAAAGAATTGCTTTAGGAGACGTATAGACGTTGTTGGTCTCTTGTGTGAGTGTGTGTGAGTATGTGTGGTGTGTGTGTGTGTGCGTGTGTGTCTTGTGTGTGTGTGTATGTGTATGTAATTGTATGTCTGTGTGTGTGTGTGTGTGTGTGTGTGTGTGTGTGTGTGTGTGTGTGTGTGTGTGGTGTGGTGTGTGTGCGTGTGTGTGTGTGTGTGTGTTTAATATATGTGTGTGTGTGAGTGTGTGTGAGTTTGTTAGAGTGTGTGTGGTGTGTATGTGTTTTGTGTGTGCGTGTGTGTATGTGTGGTGTGTGTGTGCGTGTGTGTGTGTGTGTGCGTGTGTGCGTGTGTGCGTGTGTGCGTGTGTGTGCGTATGTGTGCGTGTGTGTAATATATGTGTGTGCGGGTGTGTGGTGTGGGTGTGTGTGTGAGTGAGTGTGTGTGGTGTGTGTGCAGTGGCGTAACGAGGCCAGGTGCCGCTGGGGCAAGAGTAAGATATGCCGCCCCCCCAAAAAAAAGAACAAATAGAGTGCAGTAATGAAATTGGTATCGCTAGTGATATACTTATCATTGCTCCTACACCACAGTCCCAAAAATATATGAACGTATCGATAGGCGCGATTTAATTATTCAGCACAGCTACACCACACTGAGGTACAGTTCAACACATTATTCACAACATCTCCAATGAAGCCCATAAAAAACCTCCCAACAACAAAACGCATAACAGTGGTCAGCTAACAAACTACTGAACATACAGTGGTCAATGTTAACAACTGTCAACAAAACATATGTTCACTGCGAGCTCGTCCCGCCACTGCCACCGCAACGACAATGGTAGGCCAATGAAACCGGGAGTGATTTGTTGGTATGAGCACAGAAGCTCCGTCAAATTCTCCTACAGCCTAACCTTTCTTGCTTTGAGTGACGCGAACTCGGCAATGGCGCCGTCGAAATCCACGACATCGGTCAACTCTCGCTCGATCGACAGTAGATCAAGACTGCTCAGTCGCTCTTGACCCATGCTTGGGCGAAGGTATGTCTTAATGAGTTTAAGCTTTGAGAAGCTTCTCTTACACGAGGCCACGCTCACGCACATAGTGAGCAACGTCCTAAGACAGTGATGTGTTCAGAATTCGTGAGGACCACAATGTATACATATGTATGATTTTTTTCTAAGAAAAACAATCTCCCCAAAGTGCCGCCCCAAAAAAGTGCCGCTGGGGGCATTTGCAATGTCAAACATACATTTATCACCAGTAGACTTGACGTTCGCAATGCACTGCCCACCGACTGCTTCAGAAACAAATGCAATGACTACAGAACTGGGCGGTCCGCCTTGCCAATGGCGCAAAGAAATTCTGTCACTTCACCACAGTACATCGCACGTTGTGGAGACCGACTAGTTTAAGATCCTTCTACTCACTCATCGTGCTCTGACTGGCCGTGCACCACAGTACATCGCACATTGTGGAGACAGACGCCAGCCACCACAAGTCGTTCCGCTTTAGTGAACAAGTGGGGTTACTGCGGCTAACGGTCATTTCCCGTGGCAGCCCTAACACTGTGGGACTTGGTGCCGCAGCATCTTACATCAAAACAGTGTCGAATGTTGTTTTTAAATCGAACTTTAAGACTTACCAGTTTTCCAGAACATTTTGTACGGCGCATTGAGTAACGATTGTTCGAACGGCGCATTATATATGTCACGATTTTAATATATATATATATATATATATATATATATGCGTAAAAAATAATCGTTGCGTCCCAAAATATGAATGCCTTTAACTTGGTAGTTTATTACAGAATCAGTTGTTTTGATATTTCTTTTCACGAGTCCTTCCAAATAACCATTCCCGTAGGCGTATGCTTCCCGATTTTGAAGGGTGCCTAATCCTCCGTGTGGCGTCACCCTGCGCGTAGTTTTGTAGAAGGGCCTGTAGGCACTGAATCGCGAACCGGAATACCCTTCCAATCCGTGCGCATGTCCGTCCAGGCTTCAGTGTTTGAGCGCAGTCGCTGTGCGTTTTAAGATTTTCTTATTTAATATAGCTATAGCGATGAAAAACAAAGCGACCTACGAACATTCCTTTGTATGACTAACAGCTCGTTATCACCAAACAAATGACGACAATAGAGAATGGAAGCCCCCCGATCCCGGGGAAGATGGCGCTAGTCGCTCGTCCAATAGTCGAACCGATTTGATAGCTCAGCGTGTTTATGCCATCATTCCACATTGTTCCGGATATACAGTACATTGTTATAAAATATTGATTTGAGGGCATTTTTGTGGACCAAACAGCGCTCCGGTTTGCGTCAACATGTAATATATTAATATTTTTATGTTTCAAGTGGGGCATGCAATGACTTGCAACCGCAGTGGTGCACACCGATCCAAACCAGAGCGAGCGCTATTTTGGATATTATATTCCTGAAACGATGTGGAATAATGGAATAAAGGCATTGAGGTATAACATTTAGGCACAACTTCATACAACACATAATGCCGAAATCGGGGTGGGCCCGGATTCTACACAACGTCACAATTAAGTGTACACAAAGTAATGCGCAGTTCCATCTGCTGCCTATTGGCAATTGCAATACTATTGTCATCACCACGGTCAGGTTTCCCGCCACAGAAACAAATTCAGGAGTCAGGAACCTACCTATGTGAGTCGTAGCTTTCTCGGTCCCCTTAGCTTAGCCTACAGGAGATATCCCAATGTGATATATACATGCAAGCCAAGGCATCTAGCCGACTAGCACGCCCTCTCCTAAGGGAGGAAGGCTGCTCTAACTTCCAAATCTACATAGATTATCAAGGGAAGACATCAACAAATAAAACAGTATATTGTAGCAAGGCATTTTTTTTAAGTTCTTGTTAGTATCAAACTAATAATAATAATAACTGGTTTTACATGGGTTGAATAAGATGTGATATTTAGAAAACAATACTTACAATTAAAAAAGAGCAATAAGTGGGACCATCGCTACAGGCTTGGGACCCCCTCTAAAGAAGGGTGGCGTCCCGAGGACCCTTGAACACAAACATCCAGTTAAACCCCTGTGTGCATATATATATATATATCCTTACCTCGCCCGATGCTGATCAGTGTCACAAAAACCAACGCTCGGACTGTTTGGTGCTTCATGGTGATCAATCATTCCAGTATCTCGGTTATACAGCGACGATAGTCATCAGCTCGCGACCGAAACTTGGCTCGAAAGTCAGTAGATCATTGCAGTAGGAAACTGGATAACTAAGCTGTACAGTGCAACAAAATATATAAAATATAACTGCAAAAACACGAATCAATTCCACGTCCACGTCACTCGCTGCCTCATCCAAAACTGAGTTTAACGGATGTAACCACAGACACATTATATATTATTCAGGTAGTCACTAGCCGGCGAATACAAAACAAACACACAGGGTGGCACAGCACATGTAGTGGTGATGGTAGCAGTGACGCGGGTACGAAATTCATATTGGGGAGGGGGGCTAATGGAGCTTCAGCACCACTGAACTTGTTTGCTAAATTTGCTAAAAAAAATTCGCTTCTCCACTGTTTCGGCTGTGAACTTATGACATCCGAACACGGGGGGCACTGCTGTTACAAATTAATTTTTTTACGTCCAGCCGCTTCTGTCAATTTACCTTCTCCAGCTTCTACCCGCTGACTCCGCTGAAATGATGACATCCGAAGACGGGGGGATGCTTTCGAAAACACTTTCGTCACCACGCCACCTATTACTGGTGGGGGCAAAATATGTCTACCATCCAACTGCACACATCTTTCACAGTTGACAAAAAAAAACATTAATCGTCACATAAATTACCATTTCCACCCTCACGCTCACATTTAATGGGGGGACAGAACCATATGTCTGCCCCACAAAGAAATTCCAGGGAGGCAGATGACCCCTCTGCCCTCCCCCCGTTCCCGCGTCTGACGTGTCGGCGAACGTCACAAACTCTTGTCCAAACACACGCATGCATTCAGTCACGTGATTTGCAGTACACAATTCTCAGTGTGTATGTGTGTGTGCGTGTGCGTGTGCGTGTCCGCGTGTGTGTGTGCTCAAATTTCGCATTCCAGCATTCACAGTGTGATGATAAGAGAAAACATCAGCAATTGTTAGTTTGTGATTGTGCCCGTGGTTGGGGGAAGGCCTCTGCATGTCGTTTCTGGATCTTCCTGTCTAGTGATATACTCTGCCATATGGTGCCTTTCCAGTACTTGTCCAGTTCGTCTCTCCAACGCCTGGCCAGTCTTCCTCTAGACCGTTTTCCTTCGTAAAGTATCAGACAAACATTCCCCAAACACCGCGACATCTTCAAGGGTAACTTTAGAACCTGCTTGAAGAGAAAATTTACAATTCATGCGTGCTTCCAGCGATGATATACGGCGCGGAAACATGGGCACTCACCATACAAGCAAAGAAGAAGCTACCAGCAGCCGCACAAACAAAGATGGAAAAACATATGTAAAACATCACGTAAGAGAGAAGACAAAGGTCATAGACATAATAGAACAAATCAGAACACAGAAGTAGACCTAGGCAGGGTACATCAGCAGATGGAACATTGCGGAAGCACAATGATAGTGGTAATATAGGAACCTGTCATGCCCCATTTAATTTAAATAGGGCAAATGTTGCTATCTTTTAATTTTTTTCGTGAATTTGCTGCAACTGATCAACTACTGATGAACTACCCGCTAGAGGCGCCATTATCGTTGCGTATTTTTTTGCGAGCTACCCGGTAGAGGTCGCCACTATCGTTCCGTTTTTTTTTCTTCCGATGATGACGTGCTGACGGTGTGAAAATTTTCCTTGAGTGGGTGTGTGAGGGGACCTCGCCGTAAATGTAATTGTGACCAATGAACGACGTGTATTTTCTCCGTCATCGCTGTGTGGAAGCCGAGTTGATAATGAGGTGTTTGCATCAAGGCGGGATGAAAAAATGGTTAACGAATTCGACGAATCGGTATCTATCTGATGTGGTGTATACGAGAGCTGGAATATGTATAGTGGAACCCGTATGTGTTTTTCGAATCCGTGGGAAAAGTCTGTGGTGTAAGTTTTATTGCGAAAAATCCGATTATTAGAAGAAAATTTAATGAAACAAGAAATGTGCTATGTTTTTGAGTGAAAAATAGTGAAATCGGCTGTTAGATCGTTATTTAGAAGAGCGTGGACGTTCGGCGTGTTTTTAAATGAACATAGGATGTGTTTTTTATTGTGAGTGAGATATAAATTCGGGAACGATCAGTGGAAATTACCTGTTAATTTAAATCGAAAACAACAACAACCGACGCTGTTTTTCGTAGCATTGTCGACGAATTTGGTAATGGCGTAAGCAAGCTCTCGGACTTGGAGAATTGGGGAGACATTTGGAGAATTGTCTACAACTCGTCTTTCCTGGGCTTTTACCTCTCATTTTGAAATACTCGTCGCTGATTGGTCAGATAATTCAGTTTAAACTTTCAAAAATGTTCCTTCTCTCGTCTACATACGACAGGCGCCTACTTCAACTTCAAAAATTTCAGACAATTCGGCTTTACCTTTGGAAAATGTTAAGAAAATAAATTCGGCTGAATCCTACTCGTCTACGTAGGATCGGCGCGTGGATTTTGAATTAGCGGGGGAATTTCCAGAGAACGTCCCAACTTTACACCACAGGTAGAAGGGATGTGGAAGCTCTTGGGTCATCCATTGTTCATCAGTGCTCCATTCGTGTACACTCGCCCTGATCACACACATGTCAGTTTTATTTTTCGACATATTCCCATTGCTAGATTCAACACAATTAGCATTTGTATGCATTGCCTGATAACGCAGTGAAGCGTGAATCGCCGACTATGGTTAACGATAGGCTTTCTTAGCGTGTACTACTAGGATTCGTTCTCTGGTGTAAAGAAAACGATTTTCTACCGATGCTCACGATCCCCGATCAGAACTATTTAGCAGTATATTTAACCAGATTGAAAACCAAAGCGTTACACTCCAGAGGCATCATAGAAGCTCATGGCTTACCAAGACGCCAACGTTGTTTCATTTGTATAGCCCGTCCTGATCAGATAAATGCCGATTTTATATGTAGACATACGTCGCAGATTGGCGAGGTCTCCATAACTAGATAGCTCAAGTCTAGTAGGGTTCAATATTAACTATGTCAACGCTTGTGTATGAGGGCAGCAATCGTGAACAACACAAAAATGAACAATGGAATTTTTTTAAATTTCATTACATATACAGATAACTTTTATAATGACGATAAAAAACAAAACACTCCTATTTTTGGGAGTATATGTTGATGACTTACTTAATTGTAATGTTCATATTAAATACATAAAATCAAAGCTTTCCAAAAGTACCGCTATAATGTATAGATGTAGTCTGTTGCTTAAGAGAAATAGTATGTATATTCTATGTTGTTCACTGTGTTTTGCCTTATATAACATACTGTGTAGAAATATGGGGTAATATATATCCGTCAAACGTTAATGGTATTTTCATACTGCAAAAAAAGAGTTATCCGCACTATGCATGGTTCCACGCGTCTGGATCACACGAATTAACTTTTTAAACAATTACATGTCTTAAAATGTCAAGATAGTATAGAATTGAAAACGTTATAATTTATGTACAAAGCACACTACTGTTGTTGGTCATCAAACATTCAGCGTCTACTTGTTAAGCGGGAAACGACGTACTCGTTGGGAGCTAGATATGATTTAGAAAGGGTACCCGTTGATTCCACGATGAGATCGATGAATCTCTGTGTCTACGGAGTGCGATTGTGGAATTCTCTGAGTAATAACACAAAAAGCATTAATAATATAATTGCGGTTAAATGTAAATGCAAAAACACGTCTATTTCACAAATATATTACAGTGGAAAGGTAACTGTTAACGTATTGAGTTCTGAAATCTAATGTGTGATAACCTATATCTTGCATCACAATAAATACAATGAGAATGTATTCAATATGTATTGATTCTAGTGGGTGAAAAAGGAGAAGTACACGTGTTGTAACCCTAATACTTTTACCTTAATACGATTGTCAGGGGTAAACGCACATAAAAGTAACTGACTTCCTGTTTACCACCTTCAAACATTGTATACGCATTTATATATGTACATGTATGTATATGGTATTTTGTAGATATGATTATATCACATCGAATATATATATGTGTATGTGATTATGTATATTTATATATGTAAGGTTGTCTTGTATTGTGTCATGTATCATGTTGCCAATGTTTGAATAAACGAATCAAACAATCAATCAATCAATATACGGTCTGAAACAACAGGCCGCACCACCGCCGTGCTAAGAGATATAGCGCGCTCAGCGGCCCTGCCTGTGGTGACGTCAACAACATCTGATGGGCTGTCAGAAACAAATGACCACGGTTTAGCGGGCTTAGTGACATGAGTTCGCAATGAATAGGCTTTATATTTGACACATCACTTAACAAGTGTATCACGTTTATGTTTACCAAGTTTCAAAGACTTTAAAAATTTCAATTCACATAGTCTTTAAGATTGTATGACTATTGCACCAATTGTTTAACGGAATGTTTTTTTCCGAATTACGTTGAATCCACCACGGCTGAATTGTTGACGAAACGGGTTTGATCTAATTTATTTAGGTGGTAGTTCGTTCACCGTCTACAGCCACCACTTTGCCATGCAACTACAAAAACTTGTTCAACGGGGCGTATCTTGCGTGGTGCCCGCCTGTAGTTCTGCTCGGTGGCAGGTTCATCGCCGTCAAATTGCACATTTTCAACTTCGGCGCTTACGTGGGAAGTCTAGTCATTCTGAACAGTCATCTGTGGAACATTGTGGAGAAGTTGAACTCAACAATCCGCCTAACACCAATCAACCAACCGGACGTGACGTCATCGTTGGGTGAGTTAATGAACCCAAAGAACACGGTGATCTGCTACCAGGAGGAGCGCTGGTTTATGAAACTGGCCAATGGTGATTATTTCTTCTCGTTCAGTACAGAGCGCATGTGTGCATGCGTACGTAATATGAACCGGATAATAAAAGCGGGCACATCGCACATGAGGTACACATTTAGTTTTTTCCAGAGCCTGAAAGTTGGTATTTTGGAAAGCTTCGGGAGGGAGGAATTGAAGTTTTGAAGATACTCTAGATGTGTGTTTTGGCGAGTCTGCATACGTCACTATCATAATGGTGTGCTTTACTTCCGTCAAACGCTGTCTTGTCAAAAATGTTTTCATATGTGGATTACATTAGAAACCGGCAAGCCATCTGCTCAAAGAATCATTCCTGCATAAAGTTCTCATTTAAACAACATTTGTGTCGCAAAGAATGCACTGTGGGCCACAATATGTGCATGTTTGGCATCCACGCATGTTGTACTCTTGACGGATGCATTTGCTAGGCAATAGGTCACGTGGTCGATGCACCATTGTGACGTGATTTGCAGAAAATACGCGAGTTGCCGGTGAATTAGTGTTAGACAGCTACGATGACATCCATGGGTTACTACGACTACTCCGACAGATGCCATCAATAAAATGACTGCGAACAACGTTATATCTACCTACAACAACTATGAATACTACTACGATTATCATCACAACGACTAGTATTATGAATTAAGCGCCCACCACGACTAAAACGACTATTATAACGACCACCGCATGTACCAACGATACCTATGATACCACCGCCGCCACCACCGCAACCTTTCCTCTCGTGTAAAGTGATCGCAACAATAGCCATTGTATTAACAATAGTCATTGTATTACGAATATGAGTTATTGATAGGTATCATTACGGTCAAAACATCGGAACGTCCATGTTCATATTAGTGGGCGATACGTGGCTGGTAATACAGGTAGCATGTATGATTAAGGCTGCACCGTCTGGTCGCGTCACTTTTTGTCTGCGATACTAGCAGCTGCGATCCGGGAGATGTCTAACAGTACCCGGTGATATACAGTCGAGGCGTTGTTTTTGTTGATAATTGTTAGCTTGGGAGAAGGTAGACGACTAGTGTGTGTGAGTGTGTGTGTGTGTGTGTGTGTGTGTGTGCGTGCGTGCGTGCGTGTGTGTGTGTGTGTTGTGTGTGTGTGTGTGTGTGTGTGTGTGTGTGTGTGTGTGTGTGTGTGTGTGTGTGTGTGTGTGTGTGTGTGTGTGTGTGTGTGTGTGTGTGTGTGTGTGTGTGTGTGTGTGTGTGTGTGTGTGTGTGTGTGTGTGTGTGTGTGTGTGTGTGTGTGTGTGTGTGTGTGTGTGTGTGTGTTTGTATTGTTGTTATTGTGTGTGTGTATCCCATATATATCCTTCACTCATTTTGGCTCTGTTTGTCCGTCTCTACGTACATCAATCCATCAGCCGTCCATCCGTCTCTCTCTCTCTCTCTCTCTCTCTCTCTCTCTCTCTCTCTCTCTTCTCTCTCTGTCTCTCCCCCTCTCTCTCTCTCTCTCTTCTCTCTCTCTCTCACTCTCTCTATCTCTCCCTCTCTCTCCCCTCCTCTATTATCTCTATCCCTATTCTCTCTCTCTCTCTCTCTCTCTCTCTCTCTCTCTCTCTCTCTCTCTCTCTCTCTCTCTCGGCCATAGCCCATGGAATCGTTAAACTGGAAATGACGGTACTGAAGAGAATCAGAAGAAGGTGCATGTGTGCAACCTGTCCACGATCATGTTTGAACCTCTAAAGAAGTCGACAAACCGCGTTGATAAACATATCCCAGACAGAGAAATCGGCGCCGTATCTGGTTTACCTAAGCAACAAAAGAGACGACTCCTGTTTGGGGCCAGTTATTTGGTAGACTGTGTTTCCACGCTCTCCGTTCTGCCATCGACAATAGAGAAAATATATCATCCCAGAAGTATTGAAAACATCTTGCCAAGTCAAAACCTTCGCACAATCGCCATAAGCAGGGATATCGTCAGACACGTTGATCGATTATTATCATAACAGTAGAACAATAAGCACCACCACCATGTTCGTTAATCGATAACTTGATGGTAATGGGTTGCTAGCCGACGATAGGTAATCATTCAGCATTATGTAACGGTTATATACAGCTTTGTTTGCTTTTTGATTTTGTCTAACATTAATTGAACATACGGTGTTGACATACAGTCTATACAAACATACGGTGTTGACATACAGTCTATACAAACATACGGTGTTAACATACAGTCTATACAAACATACGGTGTTGACATACAGTCTATACAAACATACGGTGTTGACATACAGTGTATACAAACATACGGTGTTGACATACAGTCTGTACAAACATACGGTGTTGACATACAGTCAATACAAACATACGGTGTTGAAATACGGTCTATACAAACATACGGTGTTAACATACGGTCTATACAAACATACGGTGTTGACATACAGTCTATACAAACATACGATGTTGACATACGGTCTATACAAACATACGGTGTTGACATACAGTCTGTACAAACATACGGTGTTGAAATACGGTCTATACAAACATACGGTGTTAACATACGGTCTATACAAACATACGGTGTTGACATACAGTCTATACAAACATACGGTGTTGACATACGGTCTATACAAACATACGGTGTTGACATACAGTCTGTACAAACATACGGTGTTGA
>CM034544.1:5867632-5872113 GCA_020002185.1 Paraescarpia echinospica | reverse complement strand
GGTGTTTTAACTATTTTGCTAAATGCTGTTTTATTTTTACAATGGTGTCTCTTTCACAAAATAATGCCTTCATGACACTGTGTATTGAAAATCCGCGTATTACCAACGCAACGAAGTCAGCGACACTTTAGAACTCACCATGTTCGCCTCCTCTGTTGGTTATGACCACCTGCGTGATGAACTAGAACTCACCATGTTTTCCTCCTCTGTTGGTTATGACCACCTCCTTGATGACGTAGACGGCATGTAAGTCGACCTGCCACCACGCCCCCATTTCCAATATGGTGTGAGAGCAGCTGTCGTGAAACATGTCGCTGTCTCTGTTGCCGTCCACGGCTCTCGAAGAGTCATACTCCGTATCAAACTTCGATGACATCTGTGTAGGCTTTCCAACAGCTAGATTGGTTGACAATTCCGTGTTCACTGCAACGAATGACGTAAGGTCAGAATACTGGTTGGGAGAACAATTTTTGCTGATTGTTTTTTATTTCAACGATTTTGCGATGCAATTTGGTACATGTTTTGTTGTCAATTGTATCCTCAAAATAATGGTGGAAGATTCTAAAAAAATATTATTTTCTGAAATGTTCACTTTGTTGGACAGTTTTGTTGGAAGATGGAGAAAGTAAAATAAAAATACAAAAATAATCATCATACTTTGTTTAAAGTTTTATAAGGGTAGTTATAGTATTCTCAGACAATAAGAATTTGAAACGGCCTCCTATTTTTTTAATTAAAAGTCAAAAATATCACCATGGCAGCCATGTTGTTATTTTTCTTAAATTTCAATATATATACCATATTTGGACTGCCGGATTTATGAGCTTTTTTAAAAATGTATAGGTTTGCATGTATGTCACGTATGCTTAACCCATAGGAGGCATCAGAAGCCGATCACTCTCATCTCTGCCAAAAATAACATAGAAAAAACAAACGCACACCCGCACATGCATGCGAATCACTTCCGGTAGATAGTCGCCCGTGGATACAGCATAGACTAAATCTAATATAGACATAGTTTGTATAGTGTTCGCACAGCGTCGCACACAGCATCCTCAATACTGGCATATCTAAATAACCTTTAGAGAGATTATATTTCTAGTGGTTTTTGATGTCATCGTCTTTGACCGTGTTTGCTCTTCTCCAATGTTTATAATGTCGCTTAGCTTTCTTTGATTTTGCTACTGTTCCTTTTCGTCTCTGTTGTGAACCTCCTCTTTTGTTCTTATAATGCGTGCGAATGTCACACTGTTTTACCAGTTTTAGGAGTGGTATTTATTTTCATAGTACATTGGTTCTTTTGGGAGATTTTAGTTATATCTGGTGGAGACACACACGATGCGGTGACACGTGGTACGCGTGGACAACGAACAAAAGTACGGAGAGATACGGCAAACTAAACGGAAAGAGATTGTTGAGATTTGGTGAGATCTTTTACCGCTTTATAAAGTACATATTGTTCATCCTGTTAAACCATGTAATGTTATGCATTTACTCATTATTGAAGTCAGACTTCAGTGACCACAGCTGAGCTTTATGTGGCAATAAAAACGTCTAGCTGCTGTTAATATCACGGATTCAACAACGAAAAGACGGAAAAGGTAAAAGGACAATCTACCGAGTAACCGGAAATGAATACAGCGGCAGCCCATGTCAGATGGATTGATTTAAAAGTGTGTTTCACTGAGCATGTGTGCATACCTATAGACCGGCTGCATAATTTATCGTCCACACTATATATATATATATATATATATGTATATATATATATATATATATATATAAATCAGGGGTTTATGGGACGCAAGGTCCTGCGTCCTATACGCTTAGAAACAGTACCCGGATGCGTGCAAAATAATCATTGCGTCCCACGGGACGTATAGGTATCAATGACATATAACAAAAATATGCTTTGATTATGAATGCCTTTAACTTGGTAGTTTATTGCAGAATCAGTTGCTTTGATATTTCTTTTCACGAGTCCTTCCAAATAACCATTCCCGTAGGCGTATGCTTCCCAATTCTGAAGGGCGCCTAATCGTCCGTACAGCGCCGCCCTGCGCGTAGTTTTGCAGAAGGGCCTGTAGGGACTGAATCGCGAACCAGAATACCTTTCCAATCCGTGCGCACGATCGTTCAGGCTTCAGTGTTTGAGCGCAGTCGCTGTGCGTTTTAAGACTTCCTAATTTATTAGAGCTATGGCGATAAAAAACAAAGCGACCTACGAACATCTACAGTTGTATGGTTTGCCGTCACATATTATAAGATGGATGGCAACATTTTTACTGGACAGAACTCAACAAGAAAAAATAGGAAATGAATATTCGCATCCTGGTCACCCCAATAGGGGAGTACCACAAGGAACACTGTCTGGACCTAAATGTTTTCTAGTCTACATAAATGATTTAGAAACGCCTGTTCCGTTATATAAATATATAGATGACAGTACATTGTTCGAAGTATGCGACAGAAAGGGGGTATCTGTTATACAAGAATCGGTTGCCGTTGCCGCTAGGTGGACAGAACAGAATGATATGAAAATTAATTCAGGAAAATCAAAAGAGATGATCATCTGTTTTGCACAAGACCGCAATTTTCGAAACGCTATCCTGAATATAACGATCGATGGAAAAGATTTAGATCAAGTAGACCATGCCAAACTTCTAGGTGTTACAATTTCACAGGATCTGACATGGAATAAGCATGTCGAAAATATTGTGAAAAAGGCTGGGAAACGATTGTACATGTTGTATCAGTTAAAGCGAGTAGGAATTACCCAGAAAGATCTGGTCACTATATATGTCAGTGTTGTGAGACCTGTTTTAGAATATGCATGCCCTGTATGGCACACTAACTTGCCACAATATTTATCTGACAGTATTGAAATGATACAAAAAGAGCATTAAAGTGTATTTTTCCTGCAATAAGTTACGCTGAGATACTTATGTATGTTAAATTGGAGACATTGAAAGCAAGACGGGACTGCCTTTGCCAAAAATATTTCAATAAGATTAAAGTTAGTACACACAGATTAAACTATCTGCTGCCTGACAAAAGGCATACCAAATATGACATCAGACAGAGTAATGTGTACCCTTTGCCAATAACCCGAACAAACAGATACCGTAACTCCTTTATACCATGGGGATTACTCAACTGCCAATGACGAATGAAGGGCAAAAGGATGGTTTTTATACTGTACGACATTTCGGTGTATTAATATTATATATGACGTTCCAATGTATAGTTGTATTTTATTGTATACTGTAAATCCAACTCAGATGAGTTGCTAATAAACTTGTGTTATTATTATTATTATTAACATTCCTTTGTATAACTAACAGCTCATTATCACCAAACAAATGACGGACCGTACGGCTACAATGAAGAGTGAAAGCACTCCAATCCCGGGGAAGATGGCGCCAGTCGCTCGTCCAACAATCGAACCGATCTGATACCTAAGTGTGTTTATGCCATCATTCCACATTGTTTCAGATATACAGTACATTGTTATAAACTATTGATTCGAGGGCATTTTTGTGGACCAAATAGCGCTCCGGTTTGCGTCAACATACGATCTATTAATTTTGCTTGTATCAACAATGCGGCATGCAGTACCTCGCAACCGCAGCGACGCACACTGACTCAAACCTGAGCGAGCGCCTTTTGGGACATTATATTCCTGAAACGATGTGGAATGATGGAATAAACGCATTGAGGTATAACATTTAGGCACAACTGTCATAATGCCGAAATTGGTGTGGGCCCGGATTCTACATAACGTCACAATTAAGTGTACACAAAGTAATGCGCAGTTCCATCTGCTGCCTATTGGCAATCCCAGTGCTACTGTCATCACCACGGTCAGGTTTCCCGCCACCGAAACAAATTCAGGAGTCAGGAGCCTACCTAAGTGAGTCGTGGCTTCCTCGGTACCCTTAGCTTAGACTATAGGAGATCTCCCAATGTGATATTTATATACAAGTCAAAGTATCTAGCAGACTAGCACGCTCTCTCCTAAGGGAGGAAGGCTGCTCTAACTTCCAAATCTACATCGATTATCAAGGAAAGACATCAACAAATAAAACAGTATATTGTAGCAAGGCATTTTTCTTGTTAGTATCAAACTAATAATAATAATAACTGGTTTTACATGGGTTGAATAAGTTGTGATATTTATAAAACAGTATTTACAATTAAAAAAGAGCAATAAGTGGGACCCTCGCTACAGGCTTGGGACCCCCTCAAAAGAAGGCTGGAGTCCCGAGGACCTTTGAACACAACATCCAGGTAAACCCCTGTGTGTATAGATATATCCTTACCTCGCCCGATGCTGATCAGTGTCACAAAAACCAACGTCCGGACTGTTTGGTGCTTCATGGTGATCAATCATTCCAGTATTTGTGTGGTTATACTGCGACGATAGTCATCAGCTCGCGACCGAAACTTTGCTCGAAAGTCAGTATTTCCTTGCGGTAGGA
>CM034544.1:5852632-5865132 GCA_020002185.1 Paraescarpia echinospica | reverse complement strand
CATTACACTCCAGAGGTATCATGGAAGCTCATGGCTTACAGAGACGCCAACGTTGTTTCAATGTGCATAGCCCGTCCTGATAAGATAAATGCCGATTTTATATGTAGACATACGTCACAGATTGGTGATTAACTAGATAGATCAAGTCTAGTAGAGTTCAATATTAACTATGTCAACTCTTGTGTATGAGGGCAGCAACCGTGAACAACACATCAAGGAAAAAATTTAATGTTACTAATTTCATTACATATACAGATAACTTTTATAATAACGATAACAAACAAAACACTCATTCCTATATTTGGAAGTATGTGTTGATGACTTACTTAATTGGAATGTTCATATTAAATACATAAAATCAACAAAAATAGTATGTATATTATATATTGTTCACTGTGTTTTGCCTTATATAACATACTGTGTAGAAATATGGGGTAATATATATCTCACAAAAAATTATTTTTCATACTGCAAAAAATAGTTTATCCGCACTATGTATCGTTCCAAGCGTCTGGATCACATAATCTGCATACGTCACTATCATAATGATATGCTTTACTTCCGTCAAACGCAGTTTATAAAAAAAAATTCGTATGTGGACTGCATTAGAAACCGGCAAGCCAACTGCTCAATCAATCTTTCCTGCATAAAGTTCTCATTTCAACAACATTTGTGTCGCAAAGAATGAACTGTGGGCCACAATATGTGCATGTTTGGCATCCACACATGTTGTACTCTTGACGGACGACACTAACAGCTGCGATCCGGGAGATGTCCAACAGTACCCGGTGATATACAGCCGAGGCGTTGTTTTATTGATAATTGTCACCTTGGGAGAAGGTAGGCGACTAGTGCGTGCGTGTGTGTGTTTGTGCGTGTGTGTGTCTGTGTTTGTGTGTGTGTGTGTGTGTGTGTGTGTGTGTGTGTGTGTGTGTGTGTGTGTGTGTGTGTGTGTGTGTGTGTGTGTGTGTGTGTGTGTGTGTGTGTGTGTGTGAGTGTGCGTGTTTGTGCGTGTGTGTGCGCGTGTGTATATCCCTCATTAATTTTGGCTCTCTGTCTCCGTCTCTACGTTCATCCATCCATCCGCCGTCCATCCGTCTCTCTCTTACTCTCTCTCCTCTCATCCTCCTCTCTCCTCTCCCTCTCTCCTCTCCCTCTCTCTCTATCCTTCTCCCTCTCCCTCTGTCCCTCTTTCCTCCCCTCCTCTCTCCTCCTCCCCTCTCCCCTCTCCCTCTCCCTTCCTCCCTCCTATCCTCTCCCTCTCCCTCTCCCTTACCCTCTCCCTCTCTCTCTCCCCCCTCTCTGTCTCTATCTCGGCCATGGCATTGCCCATGGAATCGTTATACTGGACAAGACGGCACTGGAGAGAATCAGAAGAAGGTGCATGTGTGTTGTTCCCGTGGTTCACCCTGGACTGGAACGGGTCTCGGTGCAGCAGCTGGCCAACCTATCCACGATCATGTTGAACCTCTAAAGAAGTAGACACACTGTGTCGACAAGCATATCCCAGACAGAGAAATCGGCGCCGTATCTGGTTTACCTAAGCAACAAACCAGACGACTCCTGTTTGGGGCCAGTTATTTGGTAGACTGTGTTTCAACGCTCTCCGTTCTGCCATCGACAATGGAGAAAATATATCATCCCAGATGTATTGAAAACATCTTGCCAAGTCAAAACCTTCGCACATTCGCACCGACACCTTCAGATATGTTGACCGATTATTGTCATAACAGTAGAACAATAAGCACCGCCACCATGCTCGTTAATCGATGACTTGGTGATGGGTTGCTAGCCGACGATAGGTAATCAATCAACATTATGTAACGGTTATATACAGCTTTGTTTGTTTATTTGATTTTATCTAACATTAATTGAACATACGGTGTTGACATACAGTCTATACAAACTTAAGGCAACTGTCTGATGAATTGATTTTATTACCTTCTAATCTCTCAATCTAAATTGAACGTTTTACGATGACTGAGCGATAATACGGTTTAGCTCGTAGGACTGACTGTGGCATATGCCCTGAAGTTATTAAAGCTTGGTCGCATTACCTGGGTTCTCAGCAATTACTAAAATGCTAGGGTTGGTCCCCCTTTTTGTGTTCTGAACTGTTCTTACATAGTTACGGTGATCGTAGTTGTTAACATATCACTTTTAGATTTTGCTTATTGATTAATAATTCACCTTTTTATGACGCTAGGCAGTGTCACTAAAACAATGGTGTCACCACTATTTATATTACGTGTTTTATTTTTATCCTTTTCTGAGGCTTTGAGAAGTGATGATTTTGCCATATGCAAGCCAATTACATTGCAATGGTTGGATGTCAACGCAACATTTTCTCAACACGATTCGTTGTCCTGTTTACACACCTTACCTTGTCTTAACATTTCTTTTAATGGAAGGTTGCTGCCAGACTCCTGCTCTACACCAACATTGAAATTAGCTATAATTCTTCTACTAGCAGGAGATGTAAGCCTGAATCCTGGGCCAGATGTTAGGCGAAACAACCGGGTAGCCACTATAAATATATATCCCAGCAAAATTCTTTGAAAACTGTCAGGATCTGTAGGAAAATGTGGCAATCATTTATTCAGAATTTTACATTTTTTTTTATTTTACTTTTCATTTAGATATACCTTCTGCAACAACAACAACTGCGTTTGATGATATTCTTGTATCCTTTGATTTGATTTCTATTTTCCCCTCTCCCTCTCTCACTCTCCCCCTCATTCCTCATAGATTTGATACAACATGTTATCTTTTCGACACATATACACTGTCATTGCCTTGACCTCTTGATAACCCGTTCAACTTGTAACAATATCCAGACACCTATTGTTTCGGATGGGTTATCAAACAATCACATTGTCATTGCTAACAATAACGTTTCTACAACTGCAATAGAGTCGAAATATGTCTTATATAGCCATTTACAGAATTGACGTTACCGTTTTAATGGCTGATATCCTTAAATCTGACCTTATCGTAGACCAAATAGCACCTATCTGATTTATATAAAGAGTACAGTCAAGTACTCAAGGAATTACTTGGCAAACATGCACCTAGGAAATCCAAATTTGTGTAATAAAAGTCACTAGACCCATGGATGACTTCTGAAATGTTACTATCTAAAAGGCGCCGTCTTTATTTAGAGCGTGTATGGCGTAATTCAAGCTCACCTCTGGACAGGACGCGTTATTCTAAACAATGTTACCTCTGTAACAGACATATGGCCAAACCTAAGTCAGATTACTACACAAATATGGTCACAAATAAGTCCAATAATCCATGCCATTTATGGAACTGCATCAATAACATTTTACACAGAAATGTAAATGTTCTACTTGCTTCGTTTGAATCTGCAACAGTTGATGAAATGAGGAAAATAATGATGTCCTCCCCAAATACGTCTTGTGCTCTCGATCCATTTCCGTCTATAATAATAAAAGCATATCTCGATATATTATTAATACCTATGACAAATGTCACCAATGCATCACTGTGCTCTGGCTTCTTTCCCGATGACTTCAAATGCCCTCATGTCTCTCCAGTTCTTGAGAACTCGTTCCTGACCAAACAAGACCAAGACAGTCATAGACCAATTTATAATCTTAGGTTTAATTCTAAAATACTAGAAAAGGTTGTAGCTAGCCGTCTAAGGTCTCACTTTAGCACAGCTGTTTTAACTAACATGTTACAATCAGCATATAAACAATTTCATTAAACAGAAACGGCTCTTTTAAAAGTACGTAATCATAAACCATCAGCACGAAATCTTGGAGTAATCTTTAATGATAATAACAATTTTAGACGGCATATTTCTTGTCGCTACTACTATTATCACATTCGTGATTTACGACGTATTCGCCGTTATTTTCGTCTTTTTGTTGCAAAAACTATTGCAACTGCAGCACTTATTGCTGGCAGGCTTGACTATTGTAATTCCCTTTTTCACAATATTGCCCTTAAGGATGTCACTAGGTTACAACGTGTAGAGAATTGCTTAGCTAGGGTTGTAACTCGGTCTCCGCGGTTTTCTCGCTCAGTACCTCTTTTGAAGTCCTTGCAGTGGCTTCCTGTGCGATATCGTATTATTTTTAAGATCTATACCATTAACTACAAGGCACTTTCATGCAAGCAACCAGCATATTTATATTAATTGCTTACTCCTGTACAAAACCTATCCAGCTTCGATCATCTAGGTCTGATTTACTTTTTGTTCCTAGAGTCAATACTAATATTGGAACTAGGGCATTTTTGTTTCTGCGCCAACTTTCTGGAATTTGCTCCCTCTTAGTGTTAGATCAATTTAAAATATTATACAATTTCGCCGTAATTTAAAACTTACCTTTATAACCTTACGTATTCAACTTAGCTACCTGGCGTACTGATCCACCTGTTGCCGACTTTGACTTTAATATGTCTTACCGATTCTGATATTGACTAACCCTTATGTATTGATGCGCCTGTGAGCTTAGTTTTCGATTATTTACGAGCAAAAGAAGTTACCTTATTATTTTTATGATAACACACTGCGGTGAAACTACGTTTTGTTATTTGTTTGGATCTTGACGTAGTCAGGCCTACGAACAATTGATTGACGGGTCCAGTACGTCACTATTTGCCTACGTCACGTGACAGTCATAGTTATGCACGTCAACTCCGTCAAGTTTTGCCTACCAAAACTGATCACATTACAATGGCGGCCTGATATCCGATAAACCTACTTTCCCGCATGCAGGTTTATTAAATTTTCCAATGTATTCGTTCTTATTTTTAATTTACCCGTTATGCTCATAAAAAAAACATGTTTACACGTGCATTTGTCATTGGCTTCGGAATTTAGTGAATATTCAGGGGGCTGAGGTCCTCCGAAAACCTAAAATTGCACCCCCATGAGGTTCACCGAAAACCTCCAACTGTTCTCGGAAAAGGTCCAACTGCACGCCGCCGAAGTTCGCAAAATACCAAACTTTAAACTTATGAGAACACAAACACTGTTCTTATCTTGTTATTGTAAAAATAAAACCACATATGGTCCAACAAAAGATCATGGTACTGAAAATTAAAAAATCCTGTTATCCAAATACAAAAAACACGTTACGATTTTCGAAAAATCCGTCTTATTAAACGGGACAACGGATTTCCAGCTAAAGGCCTGACCCTGGTGTTGATGTGCTCGCACTGTTGGTGCAATGTGTTCCTCACCTGTATGTTCTGCGACAAGCCTTCCTCTTTTCCCCCGGGGTCACTTTGTTATTGTCGTTGCTGTCAGTCGCACTAGACAGAGTTTAATTGAATCGGTTTAGCGGTTCAGAATTATAGCCTTTGGAAATGCAATAGAAAAAATATGTTTGGCGTTGGGACGCGCATGAACGGTGTATGACGTTAACCGTTTTAGAATATTTGCGAGGTCGGCATAATGCCAACAAGCTAATGAACGCGCACACAAGCAATTGCCGCAATGCCTGTGACACACGCACATGTGCCCGTAATTATAACATTGATATTATGTACGAATTCGTAAAAATCCGCATTACATGTTTCACTAGTTAACCGATCCATAACACTTCTATTACGATCGAATGTCTATCTACTTGTTTTTGATAATCCATGTTTCAAACGTGTAGGAACCGTTTCATAAAAATACTGCAATTATTATGTAAATGTGGACGGATACAACGATAGGGTCTACGTTTATATTAGGCGCCGTGAGCAGGGATTGTTGTAAGTGTGCATTATAAATGTCACGAGTTATTTTGTCATAGCAGAAGCCTCCCGCCCCGCAGCGTAGCTTAGGCTTATTATGTTGTTCATTTTGCTGCTAAATGTATTAGTTTGCTGAATATATATTGATTTTTGTTTTGTTTGTTGATTGTTCAATATATAGTTATATTATTATGTATAAATGGTAGTATTTGCACATAATTTATAATATACAATTGGAACAAATACACTTCTATATCCTATCCTTTGCCACTCCTTCTTCACCAACCCCATCTCTCCATATCCTTCAACTTATTATATCCTCCCTCCGAGTCTCTTTGTCTCTCCATATCCTCTTCTTTCCCTCTTAATCCCCTTCTTCCCTTCTCCTTTATCTATGACTCCTTCTTAATCCCCTTTTTCATGCGCGCGCAAGCTCTCTCTCTCTCTCTCTCTCTCTCTCTCTCTCTCTCTCTCTCTCTCTCTCTCTCTCTCTCTCTCTCTCTCTTTCTTCTCTCTCTCTCTCTCTCTCTCTCTCTCTCTCTCTTTCTCTCCAACTCTCTCTCACTCTCCCTATCTCTCTCTCTCTCTATTTCTCTCTCTCTCTCTCTAACTGTGTCTCTCTCTCTCTCTCTCTCTATATATATATATATATATATATATATATATATATATATATATATGGTGGGCACGGAGACGTCTGTGATTAAACTAAACATCACAAACAGATCTGATCGCCATGGTAGGTCGTTGTTGTCATATATATATATATATATATATACAAGGGTTTACCTGGATGTTTTGGGACCCCCTCGGCCTGCTTTTGAGGGGGTCGCAAGCCTGTAGCGAGGGTCCCACTTATTGCTCTTTTTATTTGTAAGTATTCTTTTCTAAATATCACAACTGGTACAACCCATGTAAACCCGGTTATTTTTATTATTAATTTGATACTAATAAGAACATAACAGAAAATGCCTTGTTATAATATACTGTTTTATTTGTTGATTTCGTCCCTTGATGATCGATGTAGTTTTGGAAGTTATAGTAGCCTTCCTCCCTTAGGAGAGGGCGTGCTAGTCTGCTAGATGCCTTGGCATGCGTATAAATATCACACTGGCAGATATCCTAAGACTAAGGTAAGGCTATTTGGGAAGCCACGACTCACTTAGGTAGGCTCCTGAATTTGTTTCGGTGGTGGGAAACCTGGCCGTGGTGATGACAGTAGTATTGCAATTGCCAATAGACAGCAGATGGAACTGCGCATTACTTTGTGTACACTTAATTGTGGCGTTGTGTAGAATCCGGGCCCACCCCGATTTCGGCATTATTACAGATGTGCCTAAACCTCAATACATTTATTCCATAATTCCACATCGTTTCAGGAATATAATGTCCCAAATAGCGCTCGCTCAGGTGCATCGAAGCGGTTGCCGCATTATTGAAACATGCAATATTAATAAATGATACGTTGATGCAAACCGAGCGCTATTTTGTCCTAAAAAATGCCCTCAAATCAGTATTTTATAACAATGTACTGTATATCTAAAACAATGTGGAATGATGTCATAGACACACCGAGGTATCAAAGCGGTTCGATTGTTGGACTGCGACTGGCGCCATCTGCCCGGGATCGGAGTGCTTGCACTCTGTATTGTCGCCACACGGTCCGTCATTTGTTTGGTATTGAGCTGTTAGTTATACACAGGAATGTTCGTAGGTCGCTTTGTTTTACATCGCTATAGCTCTAATAATTTAGGAAGTCTTAAAACGCACAGCGACAGCTCTCAAATACTGAAGCCTGAACGGACATGCACACGGATTGGAAATGTATTCTGGTTCGCGATTCAGTCCCTACAGGCCCTTCTGCAAAACTACGCTCAGGGCAGCGCCATACGGATGATTAGGCACCCTTCAGAATCTGGAAACATATGCCTACGGGAATGATTATTTGGAAGGACTCGTGAAAGGAAACATCAAACGAACTGATTCTGTAATAAACTACCAAGTTAAAGGCATTCATAATCAATGTATATTTTTGTTATTTGTCATTGATACGCATGCGTCCCGTGGGACGCAACGATTATTTTGCATGCATCCGGGTATTGTTAAACGTACGATTAACGTAATATTTTTATAACATAAATATGCGAACTAATGTACCGAGGTATCAAATTTGTACAGAAATAATAGTTACAACGACAAAATCGAGGTGGGTCCGGATTCTGCAATAGTGCCTTCTGAGGCAATAGTTATAAGTGTGTCTGAAGCAATAGCTAGAATCAAGGAAATAACTCATTTTAAAACCCTTGTCAACATCTTCCGCCTGAAAAATACACACAGAGACAAACGTGGTCCAGATGCTGGTGTGTGTGTGTGTGTGTGTGTGTGTGTATGTGTGCGCGCGCGCACGCGTGTGTGTGTAAGTGCGTTTGCATCCACCTGCTCGGAAAAGCGTTCAACTTCAACGGACACCGGTCATCAATAATGCAAAACTTTGTTCGACAATGCAGGTAAAGAGAAAGAGGATGTGTTTTAGTAGTCAAGCCACTCTGCAATTACTGCGCAGACTATTCATGCTCAAATATCAACCGCTGTCTATTGCTAGAGAGTAATTGATACAGTTTGAACTGGAAGAACGTGGAGTGAAAGAACTTTCATCAGATTCGAAACGGCATCGATTGGTTTCGAAGCCGGAATCACGTGACTGGCAGTCCGTCCCTCTAACAGCACTCTTCACAACAATAATTGATGTGTTCAGTACGTGGCTGTTTGCCTACGTCACAATCACAATGTGTGCGCGACTTCCGTCAAGCTTTGCCTTTTCTAATAATGTTGATAACGGTAATATATGTGAATTAAATTACGATTGCAGCATGACTTCTCATGGATCAAACATAACCGCATACAGTTGGCACTTTAAACAAACTTTGTATATGTTTTTGTCATAAATAAATACTTCTGTGACCAGAATTTCAACAAAATATACGACGAAATATCAGAACCCACCACGTGTTTTCTGGTGGCTTGCCGGAGGTTTTACTAGCAACAGGTCAAGTGTTGGACAGGGCAATTGAAATGTTTCAGATGACCGCCTCCATGACTTCACAGTAGGCTTGTCAGATACACTGCCGACGTCAGACTCAGACACATTTCTAACTTATCTAATGTTTGTCCACGCATTAATTCAAGTGATTTTCAAGATTACAATGCTTAATATTATAATAGTAACAACATTACTATGCAATTCAATCAAATATCTTAAGTCGCAAGAACTCAAATACAAATGCCTTCTTCAGCTCCAGTGAAGGTCGCTGCCATGGCAACAGGGATTCGTGAGTATCTGATGTTGATTATCGCTTTCGTCTGTTTCAAATAATGTACTTATACTGACTATTCAACTATATGCAAAAGAGACACACGGTTGCTTATCGTGAACAATAAAACATGTATTCCAGCTGCTCCATTTGGCCGATGTCGCTGCCATGGCAACAGGTTTTTGTGAGTTCGGAGACAGCGCCGTCTTCACCGACAACGACAAGAACACTTGAGCTGAAGTGATGTCATCGGACACTCCGTTGGACTTCATTCTCAAAGCGAATGTCTCGCAATCGGAGAACTCGGCCCACGTCTGGATCACTCTACGGAACGGCGACTGCAGCAATGCAAATCAAGTGGTGATTTTTGTTTAACAAGTGACGTGTAGAATCGATTCTACGTATCCACACAACCAGCCCAACCCATATATTAACACACACACACCCACACAGTCGCATGCACACGTCCGCGCACGCACATGCACCCATGCACATACACGCACGCACGCACGCACGCATGCACGCACGTGTCGCGTGGCTAGAGTAACAGTAATGGTGCAGGATACTACTATATAATGATAGCTTTGTTGTTGATGGCTTTCAAAGTATGCGTCGTATGTATTAGCAATTAAAAAAATATGCGTCGTATACATTCGATATTTTGTATATTTTCTCTTTTGCTCTGGTTCTCCACTCCTCTCCCAATCCACCGAAACTGTATGACACCATGGAATTATATCCGCCGTTTGCCTCAAGATGGCGCCCTCGAACGTCATGTGACGAAGGAAGTCTCGCGAAGGCGGCCATTTTGAAGAAAAAAAAACAATCAAACGTTGCCTAATTAGGAAATAAGAATCTTACAGTTTATTATATTAATGTGTTGTTTCTTGCGAACGTTTGGTTTACGAGAAACAATGATAGTTAAATTGTGTCTTATTCTATAAAGATGGGTTTTTGCCGTTGTACAGGTGCACGTGTTCATAGAGGAGAAGCCGCTCTGTGCCGGTCCGTTCGACGGCTACTTCAAGCGGTGTCGGCTGGCGGCGACTGAACGGCCTATTGAGTGCACCACCGTCTGTTCCTTCACTCGTGGCTGCACAAAACGAGGCTGCTACTCAGTGACTCTGCGAATCTACGGAAGGTACGACCCCTGCAGGTCGCTGTGTGAAGTCGAATTGGTGTTACCGTAAATCGAAGACTTTATTCGGCTGCATACACGAGTAACTGTCTGCATTCAGAGAGTGGTGAATCGAAAAGAACCAGAAAGAGAGCTGACAAACTTATCTACGATCCAACATTCGCCGCCCACCATCTATTCGAACAACTCCCTTCAGGCAGGCTCAGAAATATCCGTGCTAAGTCAAATAGCTTCCGAGATAATCTCTCACCCCTGTGCTGGGACTGTCTTATCGGGTATTAAGTATAGACTTCAGCGATAGATTGAAACAATGGAATGTTAATTTTGCCAGATGTGTTTCATACTTCTTTTATGTATTAATTTTAGCTTAAACTAACAATTTTAATGCATACTTTTAGACATTGTTAGACTTAATTTTTTTTAATATTGATATATTATTGTATGTTCGTGGCATATTTGGTGTGACTAGGTTTGAACACCAAGACCCATTCCTCACTGACATGTATTTTATGTCAATCTTGGCAATAAAGTATCTGTGTCTGCTTGTGAACTTACAATCTTTGTGTTGTTACAGGTCTACCAGTGGTAAAGTGTAACTTTTCTAGAAAACCCATGTAATGGACACTGCACTATGCGCTAATTTACATTCTTGTATGTCTCGTCTGCCAATCTCGTCTCCATGTTACTGCTTCCCACTGTGACGTGACTTATATTGGACTATATCATTAATGTGTGCACAACTAAATACGCAATATTGACCAGTTGTCGTAAACTTTATTTTAACGCCAGTGCCTTACAACTTGCCGCGCGACATTTATGTTTTCAACTTCGTCAAGTATGTCTACTGCCAAAGAATATTCCAAGAGCATTTCGTGTTGAGTTTCAACGGGAACGAAAGGCATTTTGGGATAGGTTCTGCACGGAAAACTAACCATTTATAACTTCAGTCACGTGTTCAATGTATTTGGTGTATCAAAGAAACATTGCCGAACACACAGCTACTGAATAGGTTGAACCGCGTCATTGCTGACACGATATGAAGTCATTAATTATGTGTACTTTCTGTAGACGTCACACATAATAGTGTGCATACGTTATCTGTTTAGACAAGATGATGTGCTGTAATTGATAGTTCGATTCTAATGCATGTGACTACGAAACTATTTAAGAACAAGCTGGAAACAGTTTCCAATATCTAATACATGGACCAATTGCATGGCAACCACAGAAAGGCCATACCGTACCGGTGAGCGATTGTACATCGGCACTTGATCTGGGCATTCAAGTAGGCTGACCATCTGATGTCGCCATCTGGCGTATGGTTTATGGTTTGCCTAGTTGGCTTGGCTGAAGGCAATTCTTTGAGAAATTTAATCTATTTATAATGTACACAATTATTCAGTAATCATGGTGTGATAATATGAAAAATTCATGTAATTATGTGCATTAATTTTATTAGAGTTATGTTTTATTAATCACAAATGACCACGATTTCACATTCATAGCATAACGCCTCGTCATAGGCGTCGTATAGGCGTCGTATCCACCCGGCATCCGCGGCCAGAACGGCACGGGCCACGTACGATTAACACCCGATACCGTATAGTCGTCAAAAGCAGCCCTCGTGTGACTGTCTTCAGGCCATCGAACATTAATTAACCATTGTGAAACTGTAAAGACCATAACCTGTAACTCAGTTGAATATTGATCGGATGTAGATCCTATAGCAATTTCCTACCCAGAATGTCTATGTCAAAACGTTCATTCGGGCACAACGCTTTATTTGAAGTGCCCATAGGTTGTATGTTCGGAACAATATGTAGGCCAAAGGCGTAATCAAATCACGCAGTGCTGTATGATCCACTGAAAATCGCAGGTCTACGTGCTTGGGTACTATGGGCGGAATGTCACCGCGAAAAAATATCAAATAGCCTCCCTCCCCCTCACACCCCCGTCTTCCCACGTCATGTACGACATCATCTAATAGCCTCTCTCCCCCTCCCACACCCCGTCTTCTCACATCATGTACGACAACATCTAATAGCCTCTCTCCCCCTCCCACACCCCGTCTTCTCACGTCATGTACGACAGCATCTAATAGCCTCTCTCCCCCTCCAACACCCCGTCTTCTCACGTCATGTACGACAGCATCTAATAGCCTCTCTCCCCCTCCCACACCCCGTCTTCCCACGTCATGTACGACATCATCTAATAGCCTCTCTCCCCCTCCCATACCCCGTCCTCTCATGTCATGTACGACAGCATCTAATAGCCTCTCTCCCCCTCCCAACCCCCGTCTTCTCACGCCATGTACGACAACATCTAATAGCCTC